>JAVCKT010004074.1:20229-30334 GCA_032273925.1 Rhynchotus rufescens
CTACTTACATATAATCACTGGAAGTGCATTTTTCTGATGATTCTTCCTCTTTCCTTGAATTATCATAACATAATCATTTCTCTGTGTACAAGCACACAGTTGGACAAGGCAACTAGGAATGATAATACCAGATGTATTGTTTCAGTGTGTATATTCTTTTTTTATCTCTGCATGCCATAAGTATTTTCATGAAATCATTCATGAAAGCATATACATAATTGCATTTATTTCTCTGTGAAATCTATGACATTTCATAACTGGAGAGCAAGTTTTATTCTGTGATTAAAAAGAAAAGGAGAGAAAAAAAAGATATCAAATAAATAACAGATTCATTTTTTCCTAGATTCTGTAGTAGTAGGAATATCTTTAATTTAAGGGCTGTCCCATTGACCGAACACAGAGAACAAGCAGGCATATCAGGAATAAAAAAGTTGCAGTGAAAGGCATTCAAAATCTATCATTTTTATGTTAGGCTCATCACCATGGTACAAGAGTGTCACGTCTGCACACAGTCTCAGTGAAGGCACAAATAGGTAATGTAAGCAATATCCTGTAGGAAAACTGTTCTCCTCAAACTACTGCCTGAGCGACTGTAAAAAATATGCCCTTGTGTTTCTGGGTAGTAATAGAAGTGCCAGAATCAATTATCTCGGAGAGCTCTCAGGCAGCAGAAACAGACACATCTGACGAAGCAAGGTGTGCTTGCCATACAGCTAATTGGGTCTAAGATATGTGGCGCAGACAGCAGCTCCATCCCTTATTGCACGATCCACCTCCCTTACAGCCCTTTAAGAGCTGGTCTCTTTAGCAGGGCTGAAGAATCAGTAGTTGCATGCCCAGACTGGATAGTCTGTATTTACAGGGCAATTTAGACAGCTTTTGTTCACTTTTGTTCACTTGTTCACTTATAAATATCACAGGTGGACATGCACTGAGGATGCAACCTTTCATATACTGCCTGTTAATGTCTTCTACAGTGTTTAGGGTGCCTTCAGCCCTACTTCCTCTCCTTAATGGTGATCACTAATACCAGCTCCAGTCCACGAGGCAGCTAGTTATGACAGGCAAGATACCTAAGTGCTTCTAGCTTGGCACATGTCACAAAGAATAGCATATGAAAAAATTATATATATATATGTATATATATTATTTTCCACAAGGAAAATTGTTCTGATTTCTTTAATACAAACTTACTTATCACAGACTCCTTAAAGTGCAGCAAAGAATAAGCAAGAGAAGGATGAAAATGTATATTTACAGTTATATAAATAGACTAATGAGGTATTTTAACAAGTTTAAAGCACTTTTTTATTCCCTCCTCCTTGTTTTATTAATGAACATTCAAATAAAATGAATTTGCCTTATGACTCAGAAGAATACTCAGATCTGACAAATTAACAGCTAAATTGTTTTGGTGCAGTACTTCAGTGATTACCATGAGGACCGTTAGTCATTATTCAGCTTGCTTATGAAAGATTACAAACTCCCTTGTCAATCACTTTGCCACCAGTTGAAGCAACAAGGAAAACAAACCTGATTTGGGTACCTCATCACAGCTGGGGAGGTGGTGGAGGTGTTTTTGTTGTGTTTTAATACCCAATCTGCCTCAGACTTAATGCAGAAACGTGCGTAAGCATTGACGTCAGCAGAATTGCTCTTGTGCTGGGAGTTGGGCATCTCCTTGAAGGCTTTGCAGAACCAGGGCTTGCAACAGAGTAGGACAGCCTTTCAATTTCTGCTGGGATCCTATGGAAATCAATGTCTCAACTGGGATCCAGAGAACCTCCTCTGACACCCAGATAGGGCTGCTTGCTCTGTAGGCAAAACAGGCACACTATGGCACATGGGCACATCACACCTCGCTCCTAGAGGCAAAGCACCTTCTTTTTCACAGCCCAAAGAGGTGCAATGTAGAGATGAGGGAAAGAGGCAGCAAAACTCAGTGAAGGCGTGGAGAAGGCAAGAGAGAATTGCATTAAATCTCTTTTAATTAAATTAAAACCTTACTCTTAAGGACCAGTAGCAAAGATTATTTATCTTCCACCTGATCTAGAGGTGAAAATCTTCATCTAGAAAGGAGGAGACTTGGGTTCACCTCACTACAAGATTTGTACCTACAGCCTCAATTTCAGGTGCTTGCTCTGGTCACTTGAAGCTCAGTGGAAGTCTATCTACGTCCTGCTGAAAAACGGACCATGTGCTGTCACAAATGCAAAGTCCAACAGCCACAAGAGGCAGAGAGAGAGTTCAGAAAGGGACCGTGCTCTCATACCAAGGTACTTGATCAGTGGCATTATAAATGAAACTAATGAGGCTAGGACTGGCAGGTAATGAAAAGATCTCCACTGAAGGTATAACATTATTAACACTCTCCAGATTACTGCAGTGGTGGCCAGAATAAATTAAGTTCATGAGATGCTTAAATTTCTACAGCAGTTCAAATTTAAGTTGTAAAATCAAGTTATGCAGTAGCTAAAAAAAGTATTGGATAGAAATTGATTTTCATGGGTTTTTGTTTTTGTTTTTTTTTTTTTTTTTTTTTTTTTTTTTGGAACAAGGAATCACTTAGATTATTTGCAGGACTGATTTGAAAAAAGAAATGTGGGAATGATTAACTGCAAAATTTGTCACACAAAGATCTTGTATGTCTGAAGCAAACTTCCAAGACACACACATCTAAATTACATTAGCAATTAAATAAACACATTGTTTTGATAATTGCTAATGCAAGAGCCTGTTACTATTACTGTTTATTTAACAGTAAAGTTAGAGAACTGAATCAAGTCTATGAATCTACAATGCAGTTGTTCTATACACCTAAGATCATATGTTTTGCTGTATCACCAAACATAGAATTAGAATTTGAAACTGTAATTTGGCTAAGCATCAAGCACTTTTAGTATGGTAGGATGAAAATCTGCAGACTTCTAGTAATTCTAGTACTTAAATAAACCTGAATCTAATTGCTTAACTCTACTGAGCATGTCAGCAATAGCTGCAAACCCTATATAAATAAACTCGTATCCGACAGGTTTTTCATTTGTGTGAATAATCTACAGCCCCTGTCTTATTCTTGATGTCTTCTCTGAGTTTCCATCAATTTTGTAGGAAGATCTGATGGGCAGTTATTGTTTGCTGCTGGCCATTAGTTGTTTCAGAAATCTTTTCAGAAAATGGTGACATTATAGCATAGTGGTCCAGCTGGCACTGGAAAACGCATATCACTGCACAGACACTGCAGAGTAAGTCTATGAAAATGCACAATTCAAGCATTTCACAGTGTGTGGTAAGGGCAGCACATCCTAGATTCACTGAATACCTACCACTTTGGAAATTAGAGGTGTAAGCAGATCTACAGGCCCCTTTAGCGATTTTCTTCCTGAGAGGAGCTGCTACTAAGAGGATTTAGGCAGATCACTGCAATAGAAAGCATTTTTAAAATATTAGACAAAATTAGGCTCCTCATTTTTTTTCCTGATGTTATTTCCTGATGACTATTAGACACAAACCTAAAGCTATTAAAAGTTTTATTTAAATAAAAAAAATAGCACATGCTTCCTATTTTATTTGAAAGCTAGCAGACAATCAAATGTTCCATGAATCCTCTTAGCTTGATTGTCAACACAGAGTTAGGAATGTGCTTAAACTCTCTGGATCTGAGATCATCTTCAGTATTTAAGACAGAAAATAAAACAGGCACATTTGAGAACAGTTTTGTATTTCAGAAAATATTTTGAGTTATGAGATGACTACTTAAGGACTTCATATTTATTAAATACAATCCCCTAAAACTTAAAAAATACAGATGTATCATCTAGTTTGTCCATGGAATTTCAAATATGTTAAATCATTTTGAAAATCTCAGTATAGCCATACTTCTCTACAATATTAAGTCCCCTTTTCATCTAGTTTGATAGAATTCCCTTAATGAGCCATTTTCTGCAGGAAAACAGTTTGAAAAGATAGAAACCTTTAAAATTATTGAACATGAATAGCTATTTTAGTACCAGTAGTATTTGCAAAAATGGTCACAGCATGGGATTGAGTATTTTACATGTGAATGTGTGTATATTGCAAATTTCTTTATACAGATATAGACATGGCATCTTTTCTGATAGGGAGCCTAAACTTCCATTTGCTCATGAACTTCTCACTCCTTTGACTACGTGTGCTTAGACAAAATATCTTTATTTTTCTGAAAACTACTATGATCGTGTTATCAACCAGTTAATGAAATTGATGAGGATATGCAAATGGATTCTGATTGGGCTCCTGCTATCTATATCTTGTGTGTCCCATTATATTAGCATTTACTTGACCTGCAGCATAATATGATGTGACAACTCTTAATACCATAGGAAATGACACAATATAAGATGACAACACTGTAAAAGAATACACTGCTTTTAGACTGAGTTTTCATCCTTCATTTCCGATGGTCTGTACACAGCCTAATGTAAAAAAGCAGATGAGATGACAGTATCCAATACCTGCTCTAAGTACTTAGGAGATACTACAGTCTACAAGCTTAACAATGTGTTTTGGGGCAACTCAGATTAAATATTTTTTAAGTATGAATTTTGAATAATCTAATTGTTGCTTTGTGCTGCCTGTTTAGCTTCAGTGCTTTGAGTACTTAATTCTCTTTAGCCTGGAAAGGTTTTCTTGGGTTTGTTCTTGTAGACCTTTGAAAAAAGGTTGAACAATGGGTATAGAAGCAGGGCACTTTTTTTCATTCAAAGCCTGTGAGCCGCCAGCCACCATCACTACTAAATTTCCAGCTGTGTTGACCTCAGGTACTCAATGCTACCGTCATTCATATGTCCTACCTATATCACTGAAACAATTCTCCATTTTGTTGTTTTGCCATAGAAATAGGGACTAGAAGGCAATACTCTCTCACAAGACCTTCTGATCCTCTTTGGGCTTCTCTAAATGATAAAACTGGCTAGCAGTAAGAGTAAAGTACCATGTGCATGAATAAAGGCTGTTCATAAATAGCAGCACTGCTGATATTAGACCTCAGGGGACTTTAAAACATCCAAGATGTCTGCAGACATAACTATCATTTAAATAAAAACACCTGCACCTGCCTGCATGACCCTTTCTCTACACAGCTCTGTGTTCAGTCCACTAGCTCTCAGGGATGATTTGACAGAGCACAGTCTCCAATGAATATCAGAGTCTTCATTGAGAGCAGAAGCACATTCAAATTTTAGCTTACTCTGACTGAACCATCTTGGGCCAAAACAGGTAAGAATGCAGATGCACAGAGGCAGTAAAGCATAGGTTTGTGCAAAGGATAGTTTGGGACAAAAATTGTATGGTTTTTATTCAAGGAAAGACAGTGTTAAACTCTCCTCTCTGCATTGCTGTTCTTTCACAGAAGCTTGGAAGGATACACACCTTTCTTCAGGACTAATATATGCACTGGAACAAAACTTTGTTTTTCATGTTATAAAATCTTTGTTTCCTCTTCGTTTGACCTCTCCAGTAAATAGGATTAAAGTTCTTAAAACCTTGCAGGCATTTGTTAGTTATTACTCACAGCACCCGACTAGGAAGATAAGAAATTGCAGCTGCTCCATTTTATATGGCGAGTGAAAGCAGAAGCACAGAAAAGCTTTGACAAGCTTTTTGTCTGTGTCTCACCAAACACCAGGGGCTCCAGACAGCAGGTGCTGAAGTTAGGTGATTACATTGAACTTCAAGTAAATACAGCAAAACCTTATCTTTAAAAGACCAAAAATATTGCAACACTTATTCATCTTAAAGAGGAACAACTGTAGTAATATTCATAACATTCTTTCCATTGTGTTATTTCTGAGAGTAGATAGGTGGGTATTATAAGAAATAGAAAATCTTATAAGAAAATTAGAAGGTGAAGCTTTGAAAATAAACCAAACAAATGTGTACGGCCTTTCAGTGTAGTCAGAAGTACTTGAGCTGCTGTGTATTAGCTGTGTTTTATTATTATTATTATTATTATTGTTACTGTATACCATCTGAAAGCCTCACTTTTAATTTTCTATTAAGATTTTTTGATGGTTCTTTCTCCCCAAGAGATTGTTTGGCTTTTTTAGCAGTTCACAAAACTCACTCTGCTCTCTTGGCATTAAGCAAACATACCTCTCACCCCTATCTCCTTACAGTGGTCGTTTTAAGACCAAATTTCTCTCATCGATGAGATTCTACCATCTCACCACTTTGCTAGGGCCTGAATGAAGCATCAAAACATACAAAGAGGAAGATGAGATTCTGAAGATGGGATATTAAAGCAGAAAAAAAAAAAAAAAAAAAAAAGAGACACTTCCTTTTCTCTTGTGAAATGGAATGTCTTTTTCTCCCTGTCAAAGCTGTTTCACATCTATCATATGCTATTTGATACCAGGGCATTCATCACGTGCTAGGTCTTAGATCAAATGCCAAGCAGTTCACGTTGTCCCAATTCATCACACAGCTAAATATATACCTTTTCAATGGAGAACAGGAAATACAGGCTAGCAAGACCAACAAAACATAGTGAAATCTTTGGCACTGCTGGCAGCTAGGAATCTCAAAGCGGCTGTGAACTTAATAAGATTCTCATTGTGAAAATCCTTCCAAAGAAAGTTAGGCCATTTATTTAAAGGAAAAAAAAAACTTTTTACCTTTGGTCATCTCAGGATGCCTTTTTCTTATATTAATATATTCCTTTTTTTTTGTGGACTTTGCTTAAAAAAAGAGCTGATTTTAATCAAATTGCTGGGACAAAATTTAACATTCTTCCTAAGTTCTTCCAGAGATCCACATTGGTGGGATTCTTTGGAGTCAGTGAATATGAAAAGTGTGAGTGTGTGCTGCAAGGAATAGAGCAGAGATTTGTGTTCGGTCTCTTTCCATTTTCTTCTTTAACACCTGGGAGGTCTGGATTTCTCTATCTCTTCATGAGTCTACTTATTTTTCAGATGAAAAGGAGATTCAGAGCACCAAAGTCTTTCTGGTGCTTTTGGAATGCTTATTTTAAGGAAAATGTGCAGACAAATTCATCTCAGAGCTCTGACTCGAGATCTTAACTTACTGTGAATGAAGACTCCTTTGTCTCGGAGATAATTTATGAAAGTCTGCACACAAGTACAAGGGATTTGGAGATGAAGCCATTGTATTCAGTCTATTTCTTCTGATGAGTTTTCAGTCAGTCCTAATGTTAAAAAAAAAAAAAAGAAAAAAAACTCTGAGAGATGGTTTCTAGTGCTTTGAAAAACATGAAGCGTGTAAATAATATTTACTGCTGGTATTACTAACATCCCACGTTTCCATCTTAAAAAATGTCAGAAGCAGATTTAGAAAGACATTCTATCACCACATCATCTAGCTGTATCCATAAAAGTTGGTCATCAAATGGAATTATCTCAAAGCCAATTCAGGAATGTAGCTCTTCGATAGGAAATCCATCATATAACTCATAAACTTCCTTCTTTGGAAGAAATGGATAACTCTTTGTTGATGTCTCCATCCCTTCTTTGCATTCACAGGCAGTTTAAACAACGAGTTTACACTTGTTACCTGTTTTTTAGCCAAAGTTAAGGAAGATAAATGCCAATTGAGTTAAACTGGCTATTTGAGGAGAATTAAAGATTACAGCTCACATGAGAGAGATCTAGTGATGTCCAGAAAGCATTAACATTGGCGAAGGGATTCACTTCGTTGAAAACCTTGTCCATGTGGGCTTTTGAAGGGTTGCAAGCTTCAGACGGAGCCTTGATAAAGGCACAAATAGCCTTCAGGATCTACAAAGAGGGAGGGATGGATTCATGCATGAATGCATGGATGCTAAAGGCTGTTATAAAATGGAACAGCTAATTGAAGCTGGAGGCTTTGAGTGTTTAATGGTAATAAACAACACCCAGAAATAGTGTAGCAATTTGAAAATGCCAAATTTTGGAAGTTTCTTTCATGTGTGATAGAAAGAAATTTGAATCAGCATGATAGTCTGAATCAAGCAGCGTAAGCCTTACCGTAACCTGCTGGGCCTGGAGTTCTTCTGGGCTTGATAAAAGGTTTCTTGAGGCATTAAGTAAAGTCCATGGGAGGTGGGAACATAAATAAAAACTGAAGTCACTGAAATGCAGGCTCTAGCTTTCCCTTCCAGCTCTCTTCCTTCGTCCCCAAATAAGTTTATGATGAATTGCTTAGAGTCATAATGTATGGTAAGAAGGAGAAATATGTAGCTGACATCTTGGGGAAAAAGTGCTTATAATGGCACAACCATTAAGTTAATTCTTTCATTGTGGCACCCTTGGACATAAGCACTTTAAAAGGGGAATAGTCTTCTATTTGCTCACCCCAGGCTTAGCCACATCAGCGCAACCCAATTCAGAGGCGTCTGACCAAGTAAAGGCTGTCACCTCTGCGTAGCTCATCTCTGCTAGGTTGGAGCTGAAGGAGCAAGAACAGCAGCCGCCTCTGGCACTGCCCCAGTGTGTCCAGCTAGATCAGCGCCGCCTTGGCCAAGAGCGGTCTATTTTGGGGGTTTATTGTTCTTTGCGGAAATGCGGCTTTTGTCATGCAAAAGGCTGAGCTGTTATCAGATGCAGCTGATACTTTGCACAGGAGGATGATAGCCTAAGTGGGGAAGCTTTGGCTGCTGAACACAGCATCAAAACAGATCCGCTGTTGAGGGCTGAGGAGTCTTTAAAATGCTGTGATTATGCAGGGCCACTGTGCTCAGGGCCTGTAGGGAAAGCATAGGCAAGTTAGGTCACTGCAAAAAACGATCACTAGGGATTTCAGTACATAATAAGGTGTATAAATAAGTGTCACACAAAAATAAGAAACAAAGCTTGCAACATTCTTCCGCATAATGGCTTTATAGAAGCATTACAGCATTACGCAGAGCTCAGAGTACAAAATGAACCCCTGCAGACTCCGAAATGCAGTAAGCTGTAGGGTATAGGAGCCCACAGAGAAGTGAAAGCAAAGGTTTAATGGTATTTTGAATGTTATGACTATACAGATGATGGAATCTGTGATATAATCCTTTTTGGGGTTCTTTATGTGCTAGAAAACAGGCAGGAGCCTGTCCTCTAAATCGGTGACCCTCCAGAGAGCACATGATGACTGCTCTGGTAAGGGCAGCAGTCAAAGAAAAGCATTTGAGAAGGGAAAGATTGGAATATCATTGAGGTCCACATTGTTTTCCTTCTGAACATTCACTTGATTAAGGTGAATCATTGATGAGGGCACACGTTTCCATTTTGAGGGATCCTGCTTGCAGGTCAAGACCTAGCTTTGAAGCTCCCTAGCAAGCTTGCCTTGAACTCTCACAGGACAGCTCCCGCATTTGAAATTTTAACAGTGGCTTGGGTTTCTGAAATAAAGCAGTATTTAAAGTTTTTTTTTTTTTTTTAAAGGGAAGATTTAAAAATATTGTAAAATTGCTCAAGTTTCAGGAAAGCTTCATCAAGCAGAAATTGCAGATCACTGATATTAGAAAAATACTTAAGCAGCAGGTATTATGTTCTCTTCTTCCAGACAGATTTGCTTGTTTGGCCCTGTAACCTGCTCTCCTTTGTATGAGTCAGATAAGAAAACAGGAGAGGGATCGCTGCATTAGGGAAACATAGAAATGCATTTAATGGGCTAACGTTTCCTTTTAACATGACTCTCCTTTTGTAGATGACAAATAGACATCTGAAAATGCTCTTCTTTTAATTTAAGCAGTCTTCTGACTTTTTTTCCAGTATCTAAAATTCTTTGCAAACGTCTTTTTGAACATTCAAGTGTCAAGCCTGGAGAGGAGAAATTCAGACTTGTGCAAGTTGTTTAACAAATAAGAAAAATAAAAGAGAAACAAGGCAAAAATATAAATTAAACACCCTTGAAAAGACATTTATTTCATTGTCTTCAAATGAATGCTTGCCTGCCACAAGTCCTGTTATTAGCCAGCTGTTTAGTTAACTGAAATATTGATCAAGCCTGTCACATTTTCTTCATCTGTCAGGAGCAAGAGAAGGTGCTGACCCTTAGCAGGAAACTGTAGTGACAGGTCTGTAATTTGATAATCACTTGTTCAGGAAGGATTTCACTTTGTTCCCTGATGTAAACTCTGGCTGCTTGGATTCCT
>JAVCKT010004075.1:0-13943 GCA_032273925.1 Rhynchotus rufescens
AGAAGGACTGGAGATTTGCCTTAAATGCCAAAAACATGCAGATATCCTTTTTTTTTCCTACTCTTGGTCTTGACAACCTGGTTCCTGCTCCTAGAAAACAGCTCTGCTCTACTGAGGAAATCACTCAAAACAGCAGATTCCAGGCAGGTAGTACTGCTGCTGTAAGCTATGAAAGCACCTATCCCTCTGTTAAATATATGCATTCCAATATGCCTTTATTTTAGTTGAATAAACTGCATCCCTCCCTCATTCTTACCATGCATAAAGCCCCAGGAAATGTGCTATAATGATGTTGCTTTGAGCAACTGAAGAATTTATTGGTGCAAGCACAGTACCACGTTCATGAAATTGTGTGGCTCCTTGCCCCCTAGGATCTTGTAAGGAAAGACCCGAGCCTTTCAGGAGAAAATAACTGCTCATTCGTTATTAGCTGCAGCTTGATTTGATGTGGCTTTTTATTCATTTTAATATTGAAATTAAATAAAAGCCAGAGCTGATAAAGATCTCTGTGGTTTCCTAGTATCTCACTTGGTGAGACGGACTGCTGCTTATTACTGCAGAAATGTCATGGTGGCAGCCACAAGGCGATATGAGACACAATAAGCACCCTAGATCAGTTGGAGTTCAATTTTGGGGTAAGATCCTGTGCACTGGCATAATTCTGCCTTTCTGCTCAAATGTTAATAAACCAGCCTCTGCTCTAGGTCTGCAGAGTGAGGACTTTGAGTGAGATATGGAGGGTGAGACATGTTTATTGACAACAGTGCCAAACTTTGCTGGCTTAAAGCATTTATCAGAGCATAACTTGGTTTATTTTATACCACTGTCTCTCTCCAAAAGTGGCTGAGGAGAACTCAGCTTCTGAGAGACTTAAACAACAAAATATACAGGCAGCCTTTACCCTTACAGCAGGAGTGGGCCAAGCCAAGTGGCTAAGCAACAAAATACAGATGAAATCCAATACAGAGCTGCACAGGGAACAAAAATGATCATACATTTATATGTACAATGCTTGACTGAGTAGGTCTGATCTTCAATATGCTTAGTGCTTTTATTTTCATTATGTGTTTTTGTTCCAGCTCCATTTTTTCTGTGGGGCAGGTGAAGATAGACTAACATTCTCCACTGGCTTATCAAGTCATAGGCCTAAAAAGGCCTGCCTGGAATAGCTTCAAAATAATGCTTATCCTCCAGCCTCTTCAGGACTGGAATATGGATTTGTGTTCTAGGAAAAATAACTTTCCTCTTAAGGCTCACTTTTTTGATATTCTCCACCTTTCTCACTTTGTATCCTGGCCAGCAAGAACATTCAAACCATCCTGCGAGAGATATCGGGGTAGACCACAGCTCTGGTGTAGCAAGCACTGTCTTTTTAGAGGTCTCATTTTTGGGAAACAAATAAAATAATGAAGTTTCAATTAAAATTTAGCAGTGTGGTTGCTAACATATCTGGCTCAGATCCAACTCATTTGCTTTGGATCTGTTTATCCATACCTAAATGCCCATGGTTGGAATTGGATCTATTCATATCTTGACTTTTTCGATGACTATAGTGCTATTGTTATCAGTATAAAAGAAAATGTCAGTTTTCTTTATGGGAATGAAAAAAGGAAGAAAATGTTACAGTTAATATGAAATTCCTTCCTGACTTCAAGGACTGCATAAATAATAAATATTTTTGTTTTCAACCTCATTCAATTTGCTTAATTCTATTTGAAATGCATTTCAAATTTGACTGTAAATATAGAGCCTCAAAATTCTCCAGATAGTACCGCTGTAAAAAGAAATAATTCTCTAAAGTAATTTATTTACAAAAAATATTACCTGGCTACATTATTTTTCATGTTGATTTTCTCCCTAGTATGTTTTTGACAAAATTTAGCCAATCTAGTACATTCATGATGTTGAATTGCATTTTTAGAGTGGAATTTCAGTAAACAAAGCATAAAAATTATTTGAAGAGAGCTAGAAAGAATTAGAGATTTTCAGAAAATTATGAAAAATGTGTAAATAAACACTGGTGAAATTCTTTGAAATTCAGAAATTTTCATGAAAGATTGTTTATTTTTCAATAGTTGCTCATTGTAAATACTCTGTGAGGTTCTTTTTGGTTTTTTTTTTGTTTTTAGTTAATCTCTTCTTAAATTTGAGATGCTTTTGACTGACATCTTCATTTAAGTCAATTATTTGCTCTTTAAAAAACTAAATAAGAGATTTCTCTGAACAGAAAAGTAACTTTCTCTGATTTATCTGATTTGCTGCCCAAAATAATGTATCTCCATTAACCTTGCAGAACAGCCATCAAGACTTATCTTCTTCCTGCTCTTGTCCAAAGATATAAAACAAGCTTCCACTTAGGAAAAAGGTTCCAGATTGCTTTGTGTCCATTAGGATCTTGTCTTTGATTGTTCAAGATGAGTTAGGAAACTCATCTTGTTTGGTGCAATGAAGACAAATCTGGGAGAAGGTTGCTCTCCAGTAACCAGGCTGGAGGTTTTCCAAACTCACTTGAATGCAAGAGGTTGAAGGAATAGTGCTCTCTCAGACATCTCTAATCTGTTAATAGACTTGCAAGATGGAAAATGAACCATTTCTTTATGCTTCCTTCTTCATGTCCTGTTGGAGGACTCAGTGGGGAGCTGCCACAAAAGAAACATAATTTTTCCTTGTTTTGAGGTCCACAGAGGAAGATCTCTGCTTCATTCATCCCATTAGTCGTACATTGTTTTTCTTTTGACTTAAAATTGCTTAACCTGTGCAAAAAAAGTCTTAATAACTGTGGGAGAAATGTGTGCAGAAACATGTGTTTTTCCTCCTACGATAATTAAAGGAAGAAATTCTCCAATCTGATAGAGTCTAAATATGCTGAACTGGGGCTAATTGTTGACATTGATTTTTTTTTTAAAAAGTAAATATTTTGTTATGAGATCAGACAAAGCAAACAAATTAAAACAGACAAACAAAAAGCATCACATCTAGGCTGTTTTCATTGATAAAATGCTATAAACATCTATTTATTTTTGATATCATGGGTAGGACTTTTTTTTCTGACATGAATGTTTTTAAACCAAAGCTCAAGAATAGATTAGTGAGTCGAGCAGGGCTACTTCAGCATGAAATTGAAGACATGCATGAATTAGAGAAGAATTTGGACAAAGTCCACTTCCCACACATTTTGGGATTGTTATTGCATTAATATTCATTATTAATTAGTGTATATGAAGAATTCCCCCTCCAGAAGTTTGTTATTTTTCTACTGATTTTATGCTACCAAATGAGCTATCTTGGTATGCTTGCATATCTAGGTGCTACACATTGGGATGAAAGAGGACAGAATCAGGATTCAGTATCTTTTGTTAATTCAGTTTAAATTTTATTGTTAATTCAAAAAATGTTTTAAAATTTGCAAATGTCTTAGCCACAAGGCATATGAGCCCCAACATCAAGGATGGGCCAGCTCTAGGAGCTCTTACATGTGAGAAGCAAGCACTGACCTCACCAGTGAGACCTTTAAACTAGAGCCTGTTCTCCCAAATTGGCCATAAGCTAACCTCAGGATGAGCACTTACTGTTCATGGAGAAGACTGGAGATGGGATGAAGTGTGGCAAGCCAGTTTGTTCGGGTCATCTCAGCTAACTTGGTCATGAGATACTGTCAGAGGGAGGTGGCCTTTCAGCAGTGACCTCACTTGCCCAGCAGACAGCAGATGTCCAGGGGTTCAGAGGCTTAAATTCTGAGGGTCCCAAAGAAAACGTGCTAGTTATTAGTGCTGTGCTTCTAATCATGGCACTTACAGCAGAATGTGAACCAAAGCAGCTTGTGCCACTCTTTCTGTAGCTTATCTTGGCACAGCTGCCCAAGGGCAGCACTGCCATCAGTGGCTTTGGCTCTGACTTGCTCCATAGTGTAAGTCCCAGCAGATTTTGGCCCTGTGTCTCTGAACAAAGAGTTCATCAGATGTTGGCTGACGCAGATTTCTTTTACCTTAGGCAGTTTTCCAGATTCTACATTCTGGAGCGCAGTTTTAAGGAGGAGACCAAAGTGAATAAACAGTCTGTTCTTTTTTATCACATGTTTCTTGGAAGACATGGATTTTTATCCTATGGACTCTTTTGTCATTTCAGTCTGATTTGCCATAGAGCACCAGATCATTGATAGGACCACACCAGGGAAGGGATGTACAAAGATAAATCAGTGGGCTTTGCTTTCACCCACTATAGTACATCTCCAGAGATGATATCCCATCAGATCCATTAAGGTAACCTCTGGTTTTACGTCTTCACAGTAAAAAGTGAACTCACTTTGTATGTGTATCACACACACACTTCTGCAGAGGACATTAGTTTAAAATACCCCTTCGTGGTAGCTCCTGATGAAGCTGCCTGCTCCAAAGACTACATATATTTTTTTACTTTATTCTTTATGGCAAGGAAAATGTCATCTATTTAGGACATCACCTGGAAGGGCAGGCTGCTAGGGCTAGATGGCTGGCTGGAGCAGGGCTTTTTTTCATGTCAGTCCATCCCTTGTCCTCCTGTGGTGTTTGTGATAATGGATACTTCGTTGATCAGGTGTTATAAACAGACATTTTAGTACATGGATAAACAGTTGTAAGGAAAAAGAACAAGACATATCAGTCAAAGTAAGTTAAAAGCCTTACCCTGAATCTAAACAAGACAGAGTTTTTGCATCTTTTTGAAGGAATAGATTAGCTTTTATGATTGCTCTGCTACAGAGCTGGACAGAGGGTTGCAGCAGTCACAGAAGAGGCAACCAGGGCAGATTGCAGTGGAACATTTTAGATGCCATTAATACAATTTTGTCCTGTTATTCTGAAGGGCATTTTCTGCTGCTCTCAGCACAACACGGTGACTGACCTTCACAATACGGAAAAATCATGTATTCTTATTTCATCTTAAATAACAGGGCAGCTGGCATGAGAACAGATCTCGGGGAGGTCAAAGGCAATTTGCAGTTTCTGTACGTGCGAGGAAATTCAAACGCTAGACCTACAAAAGGGTCCAAATGTCATGTAGCAAAATGCCACATGGCTTCCAAATGTCACCTGCCTTCAAAAAAGCATCAGCTGATGTGTCAGAGAGACAAGCTCTGCAAGCCGGAGGCCCCTGGAGCAGTGGGATGAACCTAGCCTGGATTTGCTGAATGACTGCTCTAATCCTGGCACTACGGATAAGGTGGGAGGAGGACACCCTGCCCAGCCATGGCTTAAAAGAAAGCAGCCACTGCCACCTTTGTTAAAAGCAGCCTGGTGTCAAGCACTTAACCCCAGGCTGCAGAGAAGGGAGCAGTTTCCTGGCTCTGTGCCTGGCTGGTGGTGAGTTTTGCCCAGGCACAGAGGTCCCTTTTTCAGTGATGGAGAGAAAACAAAAGATGCTGTGTACACTTTTCCTTGTAGCAGAGAGAGAGAGAGAAAAAAAATCTGTTCCCAAGGGAGTTCTTGTGTCACTGCTTTACTTTAATCTCTGTGTTGGACAAAGGTAACACCTTTCAGCTACAATTTGTGGGTCCTAGGAGGTATTTGTACTACTCAGTCAGAGAAAGGCTATATTTGCTATGGGAGTTACGGCAATTTAAGGAGCAGAGCTTTGAAAGCCTAGCTCCCATGACACCGCCACAGAGCAGAAATGTAACTTGATGTTACACTGACCTATAATTAAATGTTTTAGGTCTGTCAGGCATTCTGATTCATCTTCAACTGGTTGCAAATAAAGAATTTTCTCGTGGAAAGAAAATATTCATTTGCTAAAAAAACCTACAAACTCATTTTTCGATTGCCTCTATTTTCTAGGTGTGTCTGTATTTCTGTGTGAGTCTGTGTGCATTTAATCAAGATTACAGCAATAATCTAACTTGTGCACAGCAATGATTTCTCTTGAAAATTTTGCTTAATGAAGGCAATTTTGGTAGTTCTCAAACTTTGACTGTCTACTCGAGCCTACTGGGCAGTGATATTAAATTAACCATAATCTGACATTTCTGTGATAACTGACATTTGCTCAGAAAAGTGCTCATGCACATGTGTACATTAGGAAATTAAAGTGTAAAGAAAATAATATTAGTGTTGTGTCCTTCTCAAAAGCATATTGCAAATCATTATCTCTCCTTCTAATGACAGAAATTCTGTGTGCAAAACTAAGTAATTTAATTTACATATCTCAGAGGCACGACATTTTTTGTTGTTGTTGTGAGACCTGTAAAGAATGTCTTGTGAATGGAACCATTTCAGCAAAAAGAATAGGCACAGCTGCAGGCAGAAAACTTCTCCTCAGAGTGAAAGAACAGATAGACTCTGCAAAGTGCTACTCAGCTTGTCCTTTCTGTGGATGATTTTCTGGGAGGATGTGGTGCACTGCCAGGGTGCAGAGCTCTGCTCCTCCAGAAGGCAAATCTTGTTGTAGATAGGGCTTTTTTACTGCTCAAACCATATTGACACTCAAGCTTGAGATTTAGCCTGAGTTTCTCCAGTTCTTGGAGGTGATACTTATCACATAAGATTGCTTTTTCAGATTGGAAAAATTAGAACATTGTTATAGTCTCAGTGGAAGTCATGAAAAAATTATCAAAAATATGAGCAGGATGGATGCTTGGCTGGTGTATGGGCAGGCTGGCAAACCATCCTGTTTTGATTCTGTGAGTCTTGTAGTTGAAATTGAGGCAGAGGACCAGAGATTTCAGGTTTTTGTAGAATTTTCCTAGTCAAGTGTTGTTGGGCTCTTTTCCCAGGCAGGGTGGCTACAAGAGAAGACTAAGGCAACTATTCATTTTGAAAGCATCTAATACTGCCAAGTGGAAGGTTTGTTCTATGTCGAGTCCGTCTTCAGGAAATCATGCAGAGCTCTGACTTTAAAATGGACTCTGCAGAAGGATGATCTCCAAGATGTTGCTCAACAAACTCACAATTCTTTTGGCTCTGAAGAGGTGCGAATGTCAGAGACCTCTCCTCATAGAGACTCTGCACCATTTTCCAGGACAATTCTACAGGAGAGCTGATTGTCTTTGCTGGAGGAGCTTCCTTTCAGAAGCCTCCTGTCTTCCAGACCTCCAGAATGTGGGGCTTTTTTGAGCAATTTGTTCCAGTTTCCAAGAAAGCCTGGAGGGTTTTATGGTGTGTCTGCCAGCATGCTGCTGCCCTCCCTAGGCGCAATGGGACAAGCCTGTGTCTTCTTCAGGACATTTCAGGGGGAACTTGGGAGTGGAACTGCTGCAGAACTGTGCAGTGGAACTGTCATACAGTGAGTCACCTGATAATAAAAAGAGTTTTGCAGGGTGAAGCTGGATGATATTTCTGTGAGAGCACACCATTTGTGTGCCCCTGTGTGTGTAGGTTGGCCAGGCATATTTTCCAGGGCCCTCTTCTCCTGGGCATGCTTTGCCCATTGAAGGGCAAAATGTTCCTCACTTCTCATTAATTCTCTTCTCAAGTTGCAGCTCCAGTGGAACAGATCTGCCTTTGAGAAGGCCCTTCACATGATGATCATCTCCATCTTTGCATTAGTCAGCACAGGGCCAGAGAGGCAGAGCTGTGGCTGTTCACTAAAGCACTTAGGGCTTTGGGTGTTCCCAGTTAGAGGTGGTGGGGCAGCCTTCAGCTCCAGGCTCAGCAGCTCCTGGATGTTCTGTGGGGAGAAAGGGCCTGTTAGGTAGCTTTTAGAGGCCATTGGAAGATGCCAGGGCACTCTTCCAGTAGCACCATGTCTCCCTGGCAGGTGTGAAAGGAAAACCTTTGTTCCTCTGTATTGAAATACTGAAAAGCCTCTGACTAGAGAAAATATGCAATACCCTCTTAGACCCTTGGCACCTCTTTGTATTGTCATAGATATCTTCTGCTCTCCAGGTATGGAGGATGAGGGCCAGCATCCCTGGTGTGGGACAGTCAGCAGTCCATGCTCATATCTGTGGATCTGTCTCTGGTGTTCACGGGTGATTTCTCAGTGGAGTTCCTGAATGGTAAAGCAACCTCATCCTCAAATACCACTGCAAAGTTGCTGGTGAGCAGCTCCACCAAGAGTGCCAGCTGCACACAGAAAGCCCTGGCATTCAGTATGAGGGCATGCAAATGTCTAGAGCAGCCTTTCACGCTCCTCAGGGAAGTTTCTGTTGCCACAGCTGTAGCTCTGTAGCTCAAAGCTTCATGTGGCCCATTATGAGTGGGTAGCCCCAGGCTCAGTTCCAGGCGTAGCATGGTGCCGAGTTCAACAAACCTTGTCACCAGCCTCCTTCAGCATGGACAGGGTCAGCATGTCGTCCACGTCAGGGCTGAGCCAATGTGGCCCCAGACACATCCATGATTCCTGGCATCCATGAGGCTGCTGTCTGCGTTCTCGCTGATACGGTGGAACACAGAGAGCAGGCGGTGCAGTAAGAGGCGGGTGGCAGTTTGCAGCCACCCTGTGGGATCGCAAACACAGCAACAGGAGTGCAGCCTGCAGAGGCTGCTGCTTCTTGCTCTGAGCCTGAGCGCTGAGACTGCTGGCAACACTCTCTCAGCTCCGCAATTTTATCTTCCAGGCTGTGTTTCTCCAGCACTCCCACCTACCCATTCAGATCAGCTATCAGGAGTTTGCCAGGAATGTTTCTCAGGAAGTCCTGCAGGACAAGGCACTTCAATGAGACTCTGGACACTAGCAGGCAGTGGAGAGGCAGCATTCCCATGGGCTCATGTGGAAGCTGCTGGTTTTGAGCCACCTGCTCTCAGAGGTGTAGCTGGTGACACTGAAAATCCTATGGCAAAGGAAAATGGCCAAGGGTCCTCAGCCTGACCTTCACACTGTGGGTAGTTTCAGGTGGCTTTTATGCTGTGGGTCCCGTCTAGGCCAATCTGGGCACAGGCGTGGGCACCCACACGCTGACCCTGTGCTCTGCCAGCTACAAGTCAGCACAGCTCACCGTGAGCACCACTGCCAGCAGCTGCAAGGTCTGCACTGACAGGTCCGCCTTCCTGCCACATTCCAGGCCTTCCCTCATCTCCCGGCATGCCTTGTCACTGTAAGAATTCCTGAAAATGCCCTCAGTAGTTGGGCCCTTCCCATCCAGTAGAGCCAGGAGCTCCTGCAGGCAGAAACAGGCAGGTTTGCACTTGGTGCTGCTCTGTGCTTGACCCAGCTAAGCATGTTGTTCCTGCCCCATGCAGACTACCCTGGCAGCACCATGACTGTCGCCCATCCACCCCATGTGGGACTGGGGACCTCCTGTCTGCCTAAACCATGCTATAAGTATCTCTTAACTGTGGAAACTCTTGCAGATCTTTGCATTGTACATGAGATTAAGTACAAGTTGCATGCAGACCAAAAACATTTGCTTATTCATCAGCCTAGTCCAACAGAAGTAATTGTAACAGGTATCTCTGGGAACGAATAGCCCCATTATGAGATAATTCAGAGAAATTCCCATAATCAAACAGCCTCGATTTTCATGGAACTTTTAATTTTACCGCTTCTGTTCCTACTGCGCTCATTACACATCAAGGAAAAAAAATCTAAGAATTAATAAATAGGAGCCTCCCTTTTAGGTGGCCATCTGGTTCAGGTGGATAATTATCTTCTGACATCTGTTCAGTGACACACCTTATATAGCAGCATTTAAATTGGTGAGCTTAACCCATTTTCTAGGGCACAAAAATATTGCAACAACATTCTGGCGATCTTTAATGTAAATAATAAGTCTCTTTTGGAAAGTATACAGATATTCGGATTCAGTGTAGCTAAAGAGTAATGAACAAAACATGCAGTTCAGCTTGCAAAAGGACATGTTCTCTCAATTTATAATCTTGAAAGCATACACTGAACTGATGATGTTAAAGCGAGAAATTTCTGCATTCAATACATCCTATTGCCTGCAGCACCATCTGTACTCCTCCAACAATTCACAAGACTTTAATTTCTTTTCCAAAGAAAGCCTGTAAAAAAATATGCAAAAGCATATTAGCATCTGCTTGGTTCTTCCAACCCACCATAATGAAGCATGCCACAATAGCAAAATTGCAATAGTGACCCCCATATGGTTTCTTATTAACTTATCAGTTCCTAGCACTGTCAGGTACTGGCTGCACTTGAAAAGACTCTTTCTTTGTCAGGAGTTTTCTTTTTAAGTATTCTCCACTGATAACTCCAGTTTGAAGATACTACATTTCATTTTGGAAGAGAAGTTTCAACATGCTTTTTTTTAATAATCTTTACTGTTTATAGTTCAAATTAACATTCAAAATGCATGTAGTTCATGCTTAAAAGTAGTTCATACTCAAAAGAAGTCTGTTCAAATGTAGAAATGAAAACCTAAGCTCTCTGAATGATCTAATCTGAAGCAGATGTTAGATGGTAATTTCATCTCAATTTACAGCAGAGATTGCTTCTTAGATGACTTCTAAACAAGTCTTTGATAAATTTCTGAAGTCATATTGCCTCTGTCTTGGTGCTATTCCTCTGTTATTCTGCAGAGGACGTGCTGGGACTTTCCATCAACATTTCTGCAGAAGACATTGGCTCTGGAGAACTACATGTTGGGTGTTACCAGGCAACTTCTGAAGTCACTTCATCTCTCCCATGCACCAGTAGGGCGGACATCAAGGCTGACTGTTCCTGGGAGTGCTTGTATTGCCCAAGGGTGGGCTGATGCCTTCACTCCACATCCTCAGGCTCCTGGGATGCACACGGAGTGAGTCATGTGGTGAGAGGCTGAGAATCCCACTGAGCCTCCTGCTTCCTTGGAAAGACAATGTTCCCTCCTGAGGAAGCAGTAGCTGCCCTTGGAGAGCAGCTCCTCCTCACTCCAGTTTCATGTGAAAAACTAGAGGAGAAAGGAAAATTTGAAGTATTTGATAGCCAGGGCCTTTTGTGTTCCACGCATATAGGTGACAAAATAACTGTGTTGCGAAGCAGGTGGGAAAAAAAGGCTTCCAGCAGTAAAATGCCTGCTCATGCTCCACAAGAAGACATATCAGATGAGGATTCCTCAAAACAAACTGTCCTCTTGCCAGCTAGAGTTGATGGTCCCAGGGTGGTGTCCCCAGCCTCATACAAAACAGACCCACTTTGCTGCTTTGTGGATTACAGTGAAAAATGTTTCTCACCTCCCCTTTCCCATTGCTAAGGGGGACTTTCCTTTGCTCAGCAAATGGCAGAAAAACGTGATCCAGCATGACTCCTGCTGAGGCCAACAGAATGAATCCTGATTTGAAGCATGACTGTCTCCAGAGACCCTGGAGACAAGCTGGCTCAGTCAAGTGCATTCACATTGCAGCAGATGTGGGAAATTGTTTTACAATGAGGACCTTCTTCCCCTTTGATCAACCCTATCAGCACGTCTGGGATCACTTTCTCCTAGCAAGCACAGAAAGTGTGAGCACCTCTTTTTTTGGTGCTTGTCAGCCTCTCAAAACATCCTGCAAGATCAAGAGTGAATAAGGTTTGCAGTGTGTGGAGCTCTGATTCAGAAGACAGCATCCTGACAACATCTCTGATGACATTCAGGTAGTGCTATCTGCTGTGGTGCTTTTCTTATTCTCCACCAAATCCAAAAGGGTTTCTACTCACTTACATTTTTTTCTCTTCAAAGGACTGATACACAGCAAGATATAAGCAGCTCATCAAGCACAAGACTTTCTTTATCACCAAAGTGGTCTAGCAGAAACTGAAGTTAAACTCAGTTGACAAATTTTTTTTTCACTAATAAGTGGCAGAAAATATTTGCAAGCCGTACCTACATTTGTATGAAAGAGGATCATCTAATTTTTCATGAAAGAGAATTTGGGATGTATTTTGCCTAACTGTGCAGCTCTTGTTTGAGATTTTCTATCAGGGAGGAGGCAAGAAAACGTTATCTATGTTAGATCAGCCTGCCCACACCTCCAGGTATTGTGTCCCTGACAGCTGGATCCAAACGAGCACCATTCTAGCAGACCATAGAAGTTACATTCTTTGACAAATGAATTAAGATGATGCTGATTTCTCCCAAATCAATTGATTAAAGTCTAGCAAATGAAGTAGCAGAGTTGAAAGTATAAGGAGATTGTCACCCAATTAAAAAAAAAATGTAATCTGATATTACTGCCTATTACTATTCTATAGTATTTCCTCTTACATATTATAATATATAACATGCCTACTTTTGCACTGAGTCCATGGGATATGAGTTAAAGCGTTTGGAGGGAAAGTCAGTGATCAAAAAAATGTCAGTTCTTATGATCTAAATGACTGCTTCTGTAAATGATCTAAGCAGCCAGTGGGTCTTTTCATGTCAGAAGCCACCCAAATATTGCAATGAATGGAAATACAGTGTTTCAGCAATAATTGTCTAATGTACAACAGGCAACAGACCCTGAAATTTGTTTTCTGTTGAGTGGTATGGGAAAAGCAGAGGCAAGCCCAGAGGTCCAGATGGAGGCCAACAAACCTCAAAACAATTTTTACTGTTAAACATGAGCTGACCAGGAATGGGAAGCAAATGAATGCCTCGAAAGTATTTTCTGCTTCATCTGGTTAATGCTCTCAGGGAAGCGAGCACAAGAGAAGGGTGATTTCAAGGAGAAAAGCCCTAAGTCTCGTTTACCAGGCTTCAGCTCACAGAAGCTTAAAACTCCCATTCAGCCTTGAAGAAAGGCAGTTTACAACCCTTCATCTTCACCAGGAATTGAGTACAAAGATTGAAACCCTGACCATCCTACTCCTTGTCCTTGTTAGGTTGCTTCCTTGCTTTGGATTCAATCACTTCAGTTAGTGCTCCATGCAGGCATCATCCGGGGAGAGCTCAGTACAGAGACCAGACCCTGAAGCTGGCACACCTAGAGTTTGGCACCCTGCTTATACAGTCAGGTTTGACTTAGACAGTCTTACAGCTTGAGAGCTGTGTCCTATCAGGGTTTGCACCCTCAAACACTCCTAGCCTAAGACATGTAACATATACCCTCACTTTCATGCTGTATCTTTGTTGGGCTGCAAGACAGTCCTCAATAGTTTGGATTCATTACTACATATCTCTCCCCTATCCCACACACAACATAATAGTTTTGTCATAGGGCTACAGGAGTCCCTCCAGAACCTGGAAGACATGCAAACCAAATGGTGTAACCCATGGATGCAACCTGACTTCCACAGTCACAGGATGCTTGAGGCTGTTTTGCTGGACATGTTCCAGTATGTCCATGTCTTTTTTGTACTGGGGAGCCCAGAACTCCACATGTGGCCTCACTCATGCTGGATAGAGAGGAAGGAAGGATTATTTCCCTCAGATAACTGACAACAATCTACCTAATGCCCCCTTGGAAACTATTGACCTTCTCTGCCACATTGGCAGAATGCTGACTCATGAAATATTTTTCTTCTATCTTCTGTCAGGACCTCCAGGTCTTTATCTGCTAAACTTCTTTGCAGCAGTTTGTTGGAGAATGAGTTCATTTTTCTCCAGCAGCAGGACTTTTCACTTCCCCATTTCTCCAGCCTGTTAAGGTCCCTCTGAATGGTGAGCACAGCAGTTCAGTCAGTTTTCAATCTGCCTTGGCCTTACACAGTGTGCATGTAGGCTATTTGATACAACTTGGCCTCAGGGACAGAGATCAGTCCTTGGTAATGTATTGTGTATTAAAATATGCACAGTCATAATGTTCTTGTGGCATTAAAACTTGTTCTGAGCAATCACACAGTATTGGCAGGTTGCCATGAAGACACCTGGCAACTGCATCTTTGGAGCCAAAGCCTGCAGTTAATCTGCAACCGATGCAGAATTTCTTGATAGATTTATCCTGTTTCCCCAGGTTTATTTTCTGCTGTAACCCCTCCAACTCAGTGCTCTTCTTTTCACTGTTGGCCTTTCCACTTCCATCTGCCTAACTCGACTAGGCCCCACTCCCAAGGGTGATCATAGAATCATAGAATCATAGAATGCCCAAGGTTGGAAGGGACCTCAGAGGTCATCGAGTCCAACCCCCCTG
>JAVCKT010004078.1:0-33041 GCA_032273925.1 Rhynchotus rufescens
TCTCCCTTTCCTCCTCTCCCTTTCCTCCTCTCCCTTTCCTCCTTTCCTTTTCCTCCTTTCCCTTCCCCTTTCCTTTCCCTCTTTCCCTTCCCCCTTTCTCCTTTTCCCCCTTTCGCCTTTTCCCCCTTTCGCCTTTTCCCCCTTTCGCCTTTTCCCCCTTTCGCCTTTTCCCCCTTTCTCCCTTTCCCTTTCCCCCTTTCCCTTTCCTCCTTTCCCTTGCACCTTACACGTTACATGATCCGCACCCCGTAGTTCTTCTGCACCTCTTCTTCACCTGACATTTTGCAGGTGCACAAACAGCTAAACCTCCCCAATGGCACCAATTTCTAAACTTATTGCTGTGCACAGATACAATTCTCTGTTTTTAAAAGCAACACAAAGAATAGCACTGCTTTTGCTGTGAAGTTCCCATAACTCCCGCTAAGCCCCTAGCTATCACAATTTAAAGGAACTTTGAGAAAATGCAGCGTTCTGTGGGGCTGGTAAGTTGTAATGCTGACATCTGTCTGTATTTTGCATCCTGTGTTTCTACATGGTAACAAAGCACTAGTGTTAGCACTCAGGTGCTTGGATTCTCCAAAGCTTGGGTCCTCATCATCCGCTGATTGTTGTTTTTAGACTGACAGACCTAAAATCCTGTTTATTTGCAGAATCTACCCTCCTGCTACCTGTTGATCCCCTTGCCCTGCTGTGGTTCCCTGCCTTTAGCAAGCAAGGAGAATTGGCAGTCCGAAGCTAGTGCCCTTCTTGCTGCATTTTATGCCCTTACCCTAAACCTGAGCAGAGAGCTGCCTGCTCAGGGTTGTTCTTGCTGCTTTTCCACCCACCTTGCTGTGAGAGGAGCCGGGACAAGCAAATTGCCACAAACCACCTTCCTTGTGCCTAGAGGAGGGCTCACAAAAGTGAGCAATGCGAAAAGCCTCGTGTGATCCACGTTAACTACCCTCAATGCAGAGTCTTCTAGTAGACTAGCTGGGTCCCTATCAGCTTGCTTTACACTTTGACGTCTTCATATATGTATATATTTAGACCTTAAACATGTAGTGTGACCTTATAGAACAAGGTGCCCCTTGCTCTTCTGCAGGGCCAACTGGCCCTCTGCATCACGGGTCCTGCCATCAAGGGAGATGTTTTTGGGGTCCACCCTTATATAAATGACCTGATGAAGGAAAGTGGTTCCTGTGGAGTAACTCCGAGTTGCTTCCGGCCTCCGGAGGCCGCACGATCCGAGGCCTCGGAGAGATTCCAGCGCCAACGGCAAGAAAGGCTGAGGAAACTGGACCTTAAAGCTGAGGGAAGCTCACAGCAGCAAATGCATTAGCACTTTTGTTAAGGTGCACTTTGCATGCAATAATATAAACTCTGCTGTTGTCCAGCGCGCTTTTATTGCCTTTTGTTTAGGTGTCCGAGTCAATAGTTTATTCATTAAAATGTTTATGATTCCCAAGAGTTTCACCGACTGGCACAACCGGTCGCTTGTCTGAAGGTCTGCAGTGAAAGCGCATTATTCATTAGTCCTTATCCATCATTTGCAGTTTGTCATTTGTTATTCTCTTGTTTTAAAAGTTGGTGCTCCAATCAAGGAGGGGAGAGAGCACCATGTGTCTCCGTGATCAGTCACAGCCATGAATAGCGAGGCCTGAAGTGAGTGGTTCACAAACAAGCCATAGGCTGAAATTTGTTTGCATAATCTATTCACCGAGTACTTATGAATAACGAATGCGCTCACAGAATCGGAATTGTTTCAGGAAGCCTTCGCAAACAGAAAGAAGTGCGACATATCTTGGATAATTTATTCCCAATGAATAATTCAGCCCATTCTATCGCAGACAGTCTACTAATTTTGCAGAGAAATTATTCAGCCGCCGGAGATAAAGGCTCCTACACCTTATGGGCTGGCACTATGGAAGTGAGCGGCAAAAGCTCCCTCAAGTTTTCTGGGATCAGGACAAAGAAACGGTCCAAAATCAACAGGGGACCTTTGATTTTGCCTGATGCAGAGCATATTCCTGGTGTCTTCTTGATTCGCAGCCTTTGATATTAGCTCTGATATTAGCTTTGATATTAGCTTATCAGAACCGATATAAGCGCAGCCAGTATTGCATGTCCCTCCTGAGCCCTGCAGTGACTAGTTCAGATCCAAACTGCTCCTGAGCTGGAAGCTGGGAAGTCCGAGCTGCTCTGGTAGGTGCAGGATGCACCTTAACACGAGGAGTCACCAAACCGTGTTTTGTTGCATCAGTTTAGAAGGGCTTAAGCTCATGTGAGAAGACTGAAAACCTGTGCAGGGTGGGACAGTATTACAGGGCAGGACAATACGACAGGCTAGGACAATATTACACCGTGTTCCCTGTATCTTCAGGGCTATAAATGCGACACGAGCATAAGGAAGGATAAAAGGTGAGGGAGGTGAGAGGGGCTAAGGCAGCGGCCAGGACACCGGGCGCGAGGCTGCGGCCACCGCCCGGCCAAAGCCACCGCCGTGGCCCTCACCCCCCCACGGCCCCCGTGGGGTCCCGACCGCGGGTGGCACCCGGGGCCGCCCTGCAAGAGCGGCCCCGCTTTCTTCCCCGCGCGCCTGCATGGGATGATGCCACTTTTTTCTTCTGCGAGGGGAGGGGGGCCAGTAGGTAAATGATTATTCCCGGCCAGCACAAATGTATTTTGTTTGTTGTAATTAAAATGTTTTAATGAGACAACCATAAAATCAACCATTAATTATTTTTTTTCAAGCACTTCTGCTTCCTTTTGAGCCAGGTCTATTTAGAAATAGTTTAGAGAGTAGCCTGCCGTTTTATTCTTTCTGCGGTATTATACACAGGAGTGGAGAAGTCATTTATAAATAATTACACAATGTTTTGGGTCTTTGGGTTTGTATAATATATCAAAGCGATTAGTACCCGCATTGTTCCATTGTAAATGGTTTTTTTCCCCCTTCCTTTCAGTTTCACTTGCCTTGTCTTCTATCTAAACCTTTTTCGCGAAATCCTTTGTCTTCCTCATTCTTTTAGCTTGTTACAGTGCCGGGACATTCTTCTTATTCAAACACTCACAGCGTGAGCAAAGAAAGCTACTTCTGTCGCATCTTAAGTTTTACCATAACTTTCTGGCATTTTCTTTTCTTCCAGTTTTCCCAGACTACCGATCGGGTAATGAAGAATTATAACGTACATCAATTATTGGCGCTCCGGGGGTATTATGCGCCCTGAATTCAAGGGGGAGAGAAAGAAAAAAAGAAGAGGAAAAAAAAAGGACTTTCTGAGGTTTTCGAGGCACATGGGAGAGGATGCTGGTTATTTATATCATCTTTCTAAGCGTCGGTTTTGTGGGACTCCTGCAAGCGCTTCCTTGGTGGCTGCAACCAACCGCGCGGCTTTGGGGCGCGCAGGGCTCGGTTTTGTGCGCGCCGGCGGAGGGTTTTACTTGTTCCTTTTATGAGGAGCCCAAACAAAAGCATCTTCAGGCCAAACAATCTGTCTGTGCGGATAATGGCCCGGACGTCAGTCACGCGCCCGGCGCTGGGAAATCGATGCTCCTTTTAGAGGGACGCTCGAAGGGAACGCGACGCCGCCGGCGCCCGAGTCGCCCGGCGCCCTTGGGGGGCTCCCTGCGTCACCTCCCCCCATGCCCCAACATAGGGATCCACCCCTGGGGAAAAACGCCGCTTTTCCTGTGGTTTGGATAACCCTGTGCCAGGTTGCCTGGTGCTGGGCACGTTCCCTGCAGGAAAACTGGGATTCAGATGCCCCCTCAGAGTGGCGCAGGGATGTCCCCCCTGCTTGTTTGTCACAGGGGGTTTTCTTCCCCTTTTCCCCCCCATCCACCTTCTCCCGCCCACAATCCCCCTATTTTGTTGATCACTGTTTTGTTAATTGAAGCCTAAACGCTGCTCCTAAAAGAAAGAACCAAAATGCAGCGACCACGGTGGCGGTGCGAGCAAAATCCTCCCTGTCAGGGTACCTGCAGAGCACTTGCTTTTAAAGACCTTTTGTGTAAATAAATCGCCTAGGATTTTTTTTTCAATGCAATATATATATGTAGTTAAGGCAATCTATGTCTGTTTTTAACGCAATAATGCTAAGGTGGCAGGGCTGGAGGGCCGGCGCTGTGCGGGAAGCAGGAGGATGCTCCGGAGCAGCCCTCGCCGCAGGGGCACGCGGATTTGCTCCCATTTGCATAGCAGGTGTTTGCTCCTCGGCCATTCTTCCCTAAAGGAGTTTTAATACGGGATAAATTACTGGGAATTAGGAGGAGGCAGGCGACAGGGCAAGCGCTCCACGAGTCTTCCTTGGGGAAACTAAGAGAACATTGACATAAAAGGAGGAAAAACCCAAAGCAAAGGGGCTCCTGCTGCAGCCTGGGGTGTTTGGGGGCTGCAGGTGCCTCCCCACAACTTAAATTAACCTTAAATTCTCATTTGGACCTAGTAATAATGCAGTAATCTCAAAGACACTAACGCGATTATCAGCCTGAGGATCTCTGAGTCAGAAAGTCTGGTGAGGGACTTTAAAATGTTAATCCCTGCTCTAATCCCTTCCCCTGGCATTGTGCGGACACGCATCGCACCCGCTGGAGATCTGCCCCTCTCCGTCCCTGTTCGAGCGGGGAGGGAAGGGCAGGAGGAGCCCGGGGCATCGCCCGCTGCCCCCGACCCCAGCGGCACCACCTGGAGGGGGGTTGAACCCCCCAAGCGGGGCGGTTTGTGGGGTCCTGCATGGAAACCTCGTCCCCTCAGGGCACCAGGAGTTCAGGTTTCGCCCTGTCCGTTCCAAGGCACAAACCAAAGAGAAAAATGAGAGTATATTTGAAAATGAGAGTGAAAGAATGAAGGAAAATATATTTGAAATTTAGAAAAAAAAAAAAAAAAAAAGAGAGAATATGTGAATATATTCCAGGTATTTCTAAGCAGGGAGCAGTTTTCATAGCCAGGCACCCTTAGGGTCAGCTCCCCGGTGCTCAGGTTTGCTTGAAGCTTTTATTCCTGTGCTTTTTAAAGGGACATCCTGAAAAAACATCTGGATGCCTCTCCCCGGGCATCAGAGGAACCTGTATTGAAAATAAAAAAAAAGGGGAGTCTGGAGACTCCAGACTATTGATGTGCAGGGCCAAAACGCACGCTTTTTGCCCCAAAGCAACCAGCTTTTCACCCCCAAATGAGCAGCTCCTGGGTGGCACCGAGGCCCCATCTGGTGCAAAGGAGGGTGCAGGGTGGGTTGGAGGGGCCCAGCTGTGTCCCCAGGGAGGTGCAGTCACTCCAGAGGAGCCGGGATGTGGGAGAGCAGCCGGGAGCCCCATGTGGGGAACGGTCCCTGTCCCGCAAGGACCGAGGGTGACACCCCAAGGCCGGTGCCACCAGCACCCGAGTGCGTTTCTGCCGTGGGAAGCAAAGCCCAGGCTTCCCTTGGGGCTTCTCCTGGTGTTTTATGGCTTTTCCCGGCTGGATGCTGCGTGTTCCCATTTGACATGGGAGCTCTGGTGAGTTTTGGTGCGTTGAGAGCGAGCAGGAGTGAGAGGGGCGCTGGGTGCAGGAGGATTTCTGCAGCTTGGAGGCTAAAGAGTAGAACTGGAGTAAAACTGGACAGTGTGGGAAGAGATCCAGTCTGACTTGGGCAGTGTGGGAAGAGATCCAGTCTGACTTAAAATTATTGTTTTTTTTTTCTTTATTTTTCTTTTTAATGTCAAAATGAAACATGTAGTTCCTTCCAAACTCACTTGTTTTGGTTAGTGCACCAAGATGCTCTGACAGTTTTTCCCCCAATTTTTGGAACATGTTTTGCTTTTCAAATAAACTCATCAAAAGCAAACAGCAAATAACCTAATGACCTGCTCTCCTCCCCGGAATTTAAGAGCACTTTGCAGTGGTGTGAATGTGGCTGTGCATTTAATTGGGCTGCTTTGCACTGTGTTATACCTTAGCATTATGTGTTCAATATAGCTCTTAACATTTGCATTCTTTGAATAAAGAAATGATGTTTAACTAGCATACAAAAATATATATAAAAATACAAAATAAATGTATGGAGCAGTTTGAAAGCTCCCGGGATGCAGGCAAACCAGGAGGGAGCAGCACAGACCCACATATAGATGCTGCAGGCTGGGGTATAAACCCGGAGCACACACAGAGGATGATCTTGGGCTGCTCCTCTCTCTTTAATTTAAGCATATATGAAATTTGCAGTAAATTGCAGGCTCATAGAAAAATTAAATGAATTACTCTTTCTAGAATCAAGACTTTCCTTCCTTTTTAACTCTCTTGGATGAAAGCCCAAAGTACCAAATTTTTCTTTAACTGGTTTAATATGCTGCAGGTCTTGATCCTGATTACTTTTAATCTAGTAAAAATTATCTCTAACTCTTCAGGAGAATAGGATATGACTTTTTTATATATAATATATATGTATATAGTTTTCAGTATTTGATGTTATTTATCTTCTTTAGCCTGTTGGTGACCCCAGCGTGTGCCCTCAGCCCTGCTTATTAAATACCAGGTGTTGGGAATTTAGTTCTTAAACTGAGAACAGGAGCAGCTATTCCCACAGCTGTCGCCAAAAAAAAAACAAAAAAATAAAAAAAAAAAAAAAAAAAAAAGTTTCTGCGACTTGCAAATAATCCAAGTAGCCACAAGGTGTCAACCTCCACCGTGGTTGGGAGCCCAGCCTGGGGTGAGTTTGATCAACCTACAGCAAGAGGCTCAGCTGGGAAATCCTGGTATCCGGCTTCAAGGAAGTGGAGAAAAACCTTCCATTTGTTTCAGAACTTTTTTTTTTTAGTATATTAGTTTTTTTGTTTTGTTTTCCCCTTGATTTCCTGGATTATTTTTTGCTGGGAGCTTCAGCTGTGTTGGACAGTTGCTGTTTGTGTGCAGCCTGGGGTCGCATTACAGAGAGTGGAGCATCCTGAAAGGTAAAGGGGAAGGGGATGGGAGGAAAGACTTGTTACTGGTACCACGTTAAGGCTGTGTGTGTGGGGTGAGCTGCTGCAGAATTATGTCCTTTTTGTGTGGGTTACAACTAGTTTTCTTCTGGGAAGCATTTCTGTTCCTTTTCCAATTGATTTTGGAGCTGGCAGCTTGCAGGCTTCTATCCTTAAATTTAGGATGGAAAAGGAAGGGGAAATGAAGCAGTTGGCTGCCTTGGCAGGCATGGCCTTGTCCTGCCTGGTGTCACAGGGCCCTGTCCTGGCATGGCCAGGAGGGGCCTGGGAGCCGGGGATCCCGCTGCCACCCGCTCGCTCCGTGCACCCAAGTTAGAGCCTGGCCTTGGGGACCTCTGGTTGGAGATGATGGTCATTTTCTACAGTCCTCTTCATGTGCTGCACTGTCCTCCTTTGCTCCATGTTCTTTATTCCTGGTCTTTTAAGAATGTTTCCTGGGTGTGATAAGTCTAAGGGGAGGAAAAATACAAGAAAGGCTGTTTTGGTGTTTTTTGCCTTGTAGACAGCAATTTCCAGACCTTGCTGTGCAGTAGCTGCTTGGTACCATTGAACCTTTGGGTTTGACGTGTTGGGTGACATCAGATTTCCTCTTCCCTTGGCTAGTTTTGGCACATGGCACTTAGTGTCAGTCCTTTATATTTTTTGGAAAAAAGCCATGCCAAGAGACCCTCCTCCTGCTCCACAGACCTGTGCGCCGCTCCATGGGAGGCTGGGCTGTGGATGCAGCCCTTGGCAAATCCATTTGGGATGGGGAGGAGCAGCACTGACTGGGAATTATTGCTCCAAGGAGGGATGTTTGGTGCTATTTTTCCTCAATGTGCTCGTCCACCTCAGTTCTTGCAAATACTTATAGCGAGCCTGCTGTTTTAGGCAGTTTTGGGCTGGTTTGCTTTCCTGAGCGTGTTTGCAAAAGCAACAAGTCTTGTAGACTTAGGAAGCAGAAGAAACTCCAAGGAGGAATGTAAGTGGTGCAGTTATGAAGGCAGTGGCAATGGGGGAGTATTTTTATGCAACACAATGGAGTGGGCAGTAATGAGGCAAAAATGCTGGATGGGGGGAAAGACAAAAGATGCAGCTTCCGGGATTAGAAGTGAGCCCAAAATTGCCAAAGCCACATGGAGAAAGAAGGGGAAAAAAAGAGGAGAGAGAGAGGGGAGGAAAAAAAAAAAAAAGCCTGTTTTAGCACTTCTTCTCCCTTTAATAAGCTTCTTTTTCTGGGAGTCCCGAGTGTTCAGATGGAGCACACTTAGTGCCTAGTAACCCAACAAAGCGGCGATTGGTGGCTCTGCAGAAAGATTTTTTTTCTCCGTGTAGGTTTCTAGCCATGAAAAGGCGCCGAGATCAGTTGCTTCAGAATCCTTAATTAAACACAACAAAGAAGGGCAATTAGAGCTGTGTTTTGCTCCTGGCATCCAGCAAACCTTGCAAGCCTCAAGACCCTTTTCTCTGCCCCAAGATTTATGATGGGAATAAATCATAATTATTCCTGTAACTGTCAACCGTGAGCAAACATGAACAGAATTTTACTTTCTATTTATTTACTTTATTTGGGAAGGTTCTGAAACGTATCCAAAAGGAATTTGCTAGGAAGAACAACAAAACCACGGGCCTTGGCCACCTGCCTTGCTGTCACTTTGTGTCATGTCGCGTCACTGCTCCCAGGTCCTTGTGCCTGCGTGGAGCAGGGCAGCTCCCGTTGAGCTGGACGCCCTCCACGTGTGTCGTCAGAGGAGCCTTTGCTGAAGAGCTCATAACGTGTGTGGAGAGGAGATGCTGGAAGGATTTAAAGGGGGTTAAGTGCTTTGCACCAGGAGCATGATCCATCTCTCCCTGGCTGCAAGGCAAATGATGGGTGGTGCAATGCTAATATTTCATCTGGGGATCTCTGCCTTATCCTGGTGACTGGGTCAGACTGTGGGCAGCGTCTCCTAACAGCTCCAAGGGTTTGAGGTGGATGCTTTGGGAATGAATCTTCCTGGGGTTGTGGGCAATTTCAGTTTCCCAAGTGGATGTGATGGATGGGGCTCCTGTCAGCCCAGCCAGGCATCCTCTTGACACCTGTGCCCGTAACCTGTGCGTTTCCATGTTAATGGTCCGATGTGACCACACGTGCGTGTCCCACTGAGCGGGTCTGTGGAGGTTTCTCGTTGCCACTAGATGTCCCTTCAGCTCTGCTTTCTCCTGCTGCGGCTCCACCTCCAGCGCAGCTTTGCTGGCCAAGGACCGAGGGTGGCAGGGCCACCAAAGGGCTCCTGGCCCTGTCGGGACCGCAGGGAGAGCCAAAGTGTAGGATGAACCTTGTTGCTGTGACATGGCTGATATACGTGGACTTGGTCCTTCCAAACTCCCCCGACCTCGCACAGCTAGCCAGGGCTGGTCAATGGAAACATGGATGTTCTGGAAATACCAAAAAGAACGCCTCAGCTGCTGCCTTTGTGCTGGATGTTAAATGCTTTGATACCCATGATGTGAATAAGGGTCTATAGTGTCACTGTGCAGAGGCCTTGGTGGGGTTTCTGGTACCCGGGCAGATTGAACATTACCCAACTGAAGTGATGGTCTAGGGAAGCAACCCGGAGGGGCTGGGGCAGGGGGAGCTAAAAATTCAGTCTCACCGAGGGAAACGATGGCCCAGATATGAGCACGTGTTTAGTCGATGCCTCCTTGTGCAATGGCAGCCTGGAGACGTTTACAGGTGGGATCCAAGTGACAGGGGACGAGCCCCGCTGCCCAACAGCAGCTCGGAGCAGCTTGGTCTGGGAGGCAGGTGATGGGGATGGCTCGTTCGGTTGCTTTGATTCCCATTTCTGTCTATAGATGACTCCAGGGGTGAGTCAGCTGGATGCAATACCAAAAGCAGGGTGCTGTGAGCGCCCTTGTCTGTGTTTTTAGCAGATAAGTGGGAGCCCAGGAGCACGTGTTGCGTACTGCTCTTGTGCAGCTGGAGCAGCGCTTGTGATTGCATCTGCAGAGCGCTTCTTGCTCAGGCAATGGTCATAGCAGCTCCTCCTCTGGGGTGGGATGTGTCAGGTAAAGGAATTACAGGCTGTTCTGGAGCGGTTTGCCAGCGTGAGACATGTGCTGGTTACACACATATCCGTGGGCTCGCGAGGCCTGGCCTTTCCAGGCGAATGGAGCACCCTCAGGAAGCGCTCAATGCTTTGCAGTTTGGGATCAAAGGGAGATGAAGAAATAATAGACACAATATTTTTGGTATTGTAAGCAAACACTGGGTCAGCGAGAGCTGCAAACAGATCCTCACAAATATATATTTCCATCTGGGACCACACACGCCAATCCACTGAAAGAAGCAAACGGAACGAGCAGAAATCCCAGCAGAAATGCTGCGAATGGAAAACTTGGAGTGCCAGAACTTAGAGCCGAGCTGGAATGAAGCCGGAATGGCTACGATTCCAACCTTGGCTGCTGGAGCTTCTGGGTCTGGAGTCTAAACTGAGCCGATGGCCAAAAATAGTGTTTCTTCCTTTTATTTCTCACAGCAAGGATGCTGAGCGTTTGGGACCGGTGAAGCCTGTTTGGTGCCCATGTGGATTTGAATGTGTCGCTTCTGGAAGCTTTGGAGAAAGCGCCTGGCATTTAATGGGAATTCTGTTCTGGAGAATGCAAACTCTGCCTGAGCTTCAATGGCCAGTGAAGGGCTATGGGGTCGCACGGAGGCGCTTCCCCCTCGGATGGGCACAACGCAGCCCGCCTTGGAGCGGGACTCTCGGCTGGAGAGTTTTGCAGGTGGATCCCACAAAGGTGGATTCCATGAAGCCAGCTCTTTTGGTAGCTCAGCAGTCATTTATCTTGCAGTGTTGTCCTAGACATCCTGAGGAGGGGAAGAACCTCCCGGAGCTGCTCTCGTGCTGCTCCGCAGGGGCTCGCTCCGCGCGGTGACATCCAGTGCGCTCCCCACTGGAGCGGGGGCCCCGCGGACACCTGGAGGTGCCGGCCTGGAGCGGGGGTGTCCGACGCACCCCCGCAGCGAGCCCCTGTTAATAAACTCCGGGCCGTATATGAGCAAGTGAAAGGCAAGTGGTGAAAGGGCCCGGGGAACGTTACTAATCCCGCGGCCGCGCTCGCTGCAGACGCGAGGCAGCCTCGCCGCTCTCGTGTCCTCGCGCTGCAGCTGCTTCCTTCAGCAGCCTGCACAACCCGATAGGGTAATTCCCACCCGGAGCCGGCAGCAGGTCCGCGATGCCACCGGGAAGAGGTGTCCACAGGGCTCATCCGGCTGCTTTGCTCCGGTATTCCCAAGTCTGGGAGCGCGATTCCCTTCGCACCCATTGCACGTGCTGTGGGTTGTTAGCAGCTCTAGGCAGGGCAATTTCCTACATATCCCTGTGTATAGATACATATCCCTGTGTATAGATACATATCCCTGTGTATATGTATGTTTTAAAAACATTCCAACAGTTTTTGGTTCAGCATGCAGGAAAGCTGCTGGTGTTTCCAGTGCCGTTTCCTATTGCAGCTGCAGCACCGCGAAGGGCAGCGGCTGCTCCTCGGACCTGCCTGGGGCTGTGGTTTAAGAGGCTTGCAAAACCAAGCTCTGTCAGTTTTTCCCTCTTTAGGGTTTAAATCCGTGTTTCCAGCAGTGATGCTGTTTGAGGAAACGTTTCGGGTTAGTTGGAATGCCGCAAACTTTTTTTTTCTGGTTTCCTTTGTGCCAGTTTTCCCCAGTTATTTGGGTCTGGCTGCCAAACCCCGAGCTAAGCCGCTTGTATGGGCCGTATCCTGCGAAAGTGTGAATCACTGCAGCAAATCTGGGCAACTCTTAGGCGCCGTCTTCCCAATGAAGTGCTAACCACATCTTGTGCAACCCTATCGACGCTCTTCCAGGAAATGCATTGCCTAGTAGCACTTAAGTAAATAAACTTTCTGGAAGTTGGTTGGTATGTAGAAATTGAGTCTTCTCAGTGGAAAAACTGCTGTTTTTTTCTGTAGTTTTCAGATCACGAGGAATGACCATGCTGTGGGCAGCACAGGGGCTGGATCCGCTGGGTCGCGGCTCCAATGGAGACGGGGAATGTGGTTGGGCTTTGCCTGGGGATTTGCAGCCGTGGGCAAAGCGGCAGTGCCCTGACATGCTGGCCTTGCCCTAGGACGTGTCTTTCTCAATATCATTTTCTAGGAGCTGTTGCACGCTGTAGGATTAAGCAAATGTTGGATGGTGGCGAGAGGGGCAACTCGGGCAGCCCGTGGCTCCGGGTTGGCCTGTGGTTCACGTGCCCCGTCTAAAGCAGCTGTTTGGGGTTGATTCCCCCCAGAGGCTTCATTCCTTAAACATCCTGGAATGTTTCCTAAGCCTTTTATTAAGAGGAATCCCTAGTTCTTAAGCTCCCTCTTTGTGCAGAGTGTGGAAAAAAATATTTTGAAATCTCATGGCTGTTTCTCCATCAGCTCTACTGCGGTGTTAGCTCAGTAAATAAGCAGGTCTCTTAAGGAATTTCTTTTTGCTGTAGAAAACACCTCCTTCAAGGGCTGATATCGGATATTCCGGCACTTTGGGAATAAGTAAGAATTTTTACATAAGAAACACATTCTTTTACATAAGAAAAATGGATCCATGGAAGGAAATTAATTTTTTCCCCTCCCTCCGTATGGAGGCATGTGGAAAACATGCCGAGTGGCACATCCGTTATCGCCCGCCGAGCGTGTCCCGAGCCCGACGTGGGAACCGCGGAGCCGGGGAAGCCCTTGGGCTGAGACGGGGCTTTGCAAGGCCGGGTTTCATCCCGTTGCAGGGAGAGCCGCTCTGCAGCCCGGGTGGGGAAAGGAGAGGGCTGCAGCTCACGGGTACTTTAACAACCCGAGGCTCCCGCTGCTTTTGCAGTTCTGCTGCTTTTAGCCGGGCAGGGAGCGAGGGGTTTTGACTGGTTGTGCAGGGATGTTATTGCTGCGGTGCAATAACCCCGGGGTCTGGGGATTGTGCAGGGGTTTTGCTGGGTGCAAAGCCCGTCCCTTGGGCAGGAGCGGGAAGTGCAGTGAAGGAGACAGGGGAGACGGGGTTTGTTTCTTGTCTGAGTTGCACTGACCAGCCTAATTGCATTGAGAACTTGTAAATCACTGCATTTTACTTGATTTTTCTCTAGAGATTTGGTGGGTCTTTGTTTATTTAACATAACCCTAGGCTAGGGGCTGTATGCACATGGCATAACCGCTGTTTATGTAATAAGAATCCTCAGTGTCTGGGTGCACTCCAAATCCTAAAATGCGAAAACGTTAAAGGGAGCCACAATAACCCTTCCTAAATCCAATAGGAACAAGTTGCCATGTCTCAAAGACAGCTGCCCTGGTGCAATATTTTCCTAAAACCATTTTGGCCACCAAAAAAAAAAAAAAAAAAGAGGGGGGAAAAAAAAAAAAAATAACTTGTTAGGAATTGCTGGAGCTTTGTGACGGCTTAAGAAACTTCAAGAGCGCTTGTCTGTTTTTAAATATATTTTTATTACTTTTTTTGTTTGTCTTAGAAATATGAAATCTGCATGCAACCTTCTAAATATTTCAAACATTTAAATAGCATATGATAATTTAGCAGTACAGTACATTATACAGAAAGATAACATAGGGAGATTTCCTGTAGTATATTTACAAATGGAAAGGTAGTTTTGTTATTGTATTTTAAAAAGAGGAACGCACTGCTTAACATTGAAGTATTACATTCAAAATAATGAATATGTTGTATTGTGGCTATAACACATATAGATATGTTTACCCTATCATATTTTTCATAAAAAGGTACCTTTTAAAGGTTGTTTTTTGCTACAAATCTAGGAAATCATACACAATAGTCTTGAAGCTTAAAATGTCTCGGTACTGAAGCTGCAAACTTTCTGTGAGAGCTTCAGGTGGAGAAAGAAGAACAAATGTTTCCCTTAGTAATAAAAACAACCTAGAAATGCTCTCTAGCGTACGCGGCGTTAACTGGGACCCCGGTGCCTTCGCCCTGCAGCAAGACCCCAGGTCACTAACGAGCTGTGACAAGTTGCTGGGGACCTCATTTCTGCAGCTATCGCCCTGGGGAGCTGCATTTTGGAGGCGTTTTGCACAGCAAACCAGTCCTCGGTCCCCGGGTTGCCTCGCTGCATTTGAGGCTGTAAATGGGACCCAGGGCCCCGGCACCGAAGCTCTGCCAGGGCGAAACGGGGAGGGACGCGACCGTCTAACACCTCTACGAACAGCGATGTTCTCTCTATTGAGCTTATAAAGCTCGATTGCAATCATAGTGAAGTATGAATGAATAACAATTTAAAAAAAAAAAAAAAAGAAAAGGAAAAGGAGACCTCTTTGAGATGAAAAGCATGAGTTTTCTCGGTCTCGGTACAAAGCAGACGGATGTGAAATCGGAAGTGCAAGAGATGCTTGTGAAATCTGGAAGCCTTTTGCACGCGGCTATAAAATGTAAAAACTGACCCTTGGTAAAAAGTGCTTTATAATAATATAGAATCTGTGTCTTATGTCTGTGAGAGAAATTGTCTTGTGCAGAGTCCAGTCCTAGGCGAGCCAGGAGTCTGGTCCGTTCCCGCGCTGTTTCTTTCTATTCTTCGTAAACCCTGGGAGGAAGGAAAGCCGAGAGCGAGGCGTTTAAACCGCTTTAACAAGGAGCAAAATAACCCCCCTGCAGGTGATTTAAAACTAGGAGCCAGATTTTTATCCTTTGCTTAAGGAAATATGGGAAGGAAGTTACTGCCTGCAGCAGTCGCCAGGTTCTTCTCTGCTGCTTGTTGGAGTGGGAGCTCTGGGACATATAAGACTAGGAATGGGGAGTCTGGTAATAGACTGTACCCCATGGAAAATCCCTACCTCATGCAGGAATGTTAAAGGATGTCATGAGCTGTACATTTCAATTACAATGTATGCTCTATGCCGAATAGCTGGTGTGTATTGAGCACTATTATCTAGTTTGCGTCCAGAGAAGGCCACTGGGCAGTGCAGTTTTCCATAAAACCCTGGGCTCTGCAGGTGAGAGCAGCGTGGGGAGTGTAGGGCAAAGCTATGGCAAATGCAGCCGGATGGCAGGGAGGTCACGATACTGCAGCAGGGGAATGCAGGAGAAGCCTGGGGCTGGGCAGAGGCCAAATACTCAGGGTATTTCACAGCCGTAACAGCCTAATCCCGAGCCCGGCGTGTGGAGGGAAAGAAACGGCATCAAGAACATGCATTATCAGTTGCAATTAAAGCATGAAGTGGGTGCAGAAGAGCGTGTTTGCAGGGCGGGGGCCGCTTACCTGCCCTTCTCTTTCCACACTCGGTACCACTTGAGCAGGCGCACGGTGCTCTGGCGCTTGGGGTTGAGGCAGTGCTGCTGCTCGCCGCGCACCCGCGTCCACAGCGTCACGCTGCAAGGGGAGCAGAGCCCGTCAGGGCCGCGCGGGACGGACCCCCCTGCCTTCCTCGGGGCTCTGGGCTTTGAAAAGCCAAGAGCTTCTGCTCTTTTGGCCAATGGGGCCAAAAACAGGTGGGAGGTTTCAGTGCAGGCAGCGATGGAGAGACTGTCCCGTTGTGTCTTGTGGGAGCTGCCTGTGCTGCTGCAATGGTGTTGGGCTTGACCTGCAGCTGGGTGGGTCATTATGACCCCGAGCGATAAGTTCTACCACGTGAAGGACTGTCCATTACCTCAGTCTGTGGCTTTGCTCTGCGGTCTATCGGGTGTTTGAGTTTAATAGCTGGTTTAACTGGAGTTGCGCAAAGGTTTTGTAGTTTGAACAAGGAGATGGTTCCCTTGGCTGCAGCACTGCTGATGCCAGAAGAAAAGATCCCACCCGAAGCCATCGGGGAGGCCACCCTGGGGCCTTGGCCCTCCCTAGATCTGCTGGTTTCTGCTGTCCTTGCTGCAGGCTCGGTGCCCTCCCTGGCCCTCCCTGGCAGGAGGACTTTCCATCCCTGTGGGGTTCTCCCTGGTGGCACCACCACTGCTAAGCTTTGCTTGGGCTTGCAACAACAGCTTTCAGTTTGACTAAAATGCTATGGTGGGTTTTCTTAAAGCTTTGCAAGTTTTTAGGGACTTGAGTTCAGTGCAAAGTTCCTTCATCCAGCAGCTCCCTTCTCAGCTGTGGCTAGTGGTGCTTGTAGGCTCTATCTCATGCCAGAATCAGATACCAATAGAGGATATTTCCAGAAAGCGGTGGATAAATTTAATCACAGGGAGCTGCAGGAATGCTTCTACAAAGCAGCAAACCTAATTTTGCCCAGAAGAAGTGGATAAGGACAGCCTTGGATCTAGCTAGCCAAGGAGAAGATGCGTGGTGTGCTTCTCATGTGAACAAGGGAGCTTTCCTAGGTTTTTGCTGCACCACTTGGATGCCAGGTCTGGCTCTGCATCTGCTCCCTCCAATGCAGAGAGGGGCTGCCCAGCTCTTCTGCAGGATCGTTGCTCAGTGCTGGGGAGCAGGGGCTGCACGGCAGCGTGGGCGTCCCCAGGGCCAGCACGGAGATGGGGCTGCAGCCCTACCAGGCTCTCGGGGTGCTCCTTGTGTCTCGGCACGACGCCTGCTCATAGACAAGCTGCTCCATGCCTATAGGAACTGTGGCAGCAGCTGATATCCCAAGCAAGGAAATTTCTGGATGAGCTACAAGGGGCTGTATAGGGATGGAGTCCCATCACTATGGGTTTGCGACAACTGCCCCATGGAGCAGACCATGAATTTTGATAGACTTTAACCAGACCAAGGACCTATTTTAGCTGCCTTTTACCTAGGACTGTGGTTCTTCCTGGGGGGATTACATCCAAAGATGAATTTCTTCCTAATTTGCAGTTATGTACCAGTGTCATCTCTAGCAAACCTGGTTTATATCCTTTCTCCCATATGAAAAGATAGGAGAGCTTTCGAGGAGAGTAGGAGAAGGAGCTTGTTGAGCTCGTTTTAGATGATTGCCCCAGCAACAAGACCCCAGCTGCAGGAATTCAGCTCTTCCGCGCCCTGTCCCCAGCCTCCTGCGCTCATCAGTTCTGAATATTCACTTAAACTTGTTCTCCATACTTGCTGCACCTGGGGGAGCCTGGAAAGGCCCCGACACCAGCGTGGGATGTCGCCCTGTCTGTGAGCAGGGCAGATCCCTCCGGCAGCGCAAGGGCGGCTCTGTGCGGAGCATCTCCCTGCGCCCACGTTGCTCCAGCTCTGTGGAGCTTCCTGCCCTTTCCGGGGATTTCAGCACAGGCTGGAGCCGTTTTTAAGCTGCTCCAGCTTTCTGGGGACAGGAATCACCAGATTTCTAGGCGCAGCCTCCAATGCCCCGTTCCTGCTCTGCCCCGCAGCCTCTGCTGGCATCCCGGCTCCCGTGGCTCCCTAGCCAAGAGCGGAGCCTTCCAGGCTCCGGGGGAGGTCTGGAGCAGAAAGGCTCCGCTCGCCTCGCTGCCGCTTCCGCTGCTTTTGTTAGGGGCTGGAGACGGGAAGGGACTGGGCACCGAGTGCCCTTCTAGGGGTGCAATGCAGAGGGGGGTATCGGATGGACGTGTTTGTCCCCAAAGCAGCCCATCCAGGGGACAGTTGGTGCCTCCTGCCCGTATTGAACTTGTGCTGTTTGAAGAGCAAAGCAAAAGGGAGTAAAACTGCTGATCCGGGGCACTGCTTCAGCCGGGGATGCTCTGCATGCAGATTATCCGCCTGGGTCGCTGCCGCCTGCAAAGCGACGGCCACGATGGTCCCCGGACTAAAACTGTTCCCGGTTCCGCTGCTGGGAAGCCGAGGGGTCTCAAGCGCTTCCCTGCTCCGTGTGCGGAGCCTGGTCCTTCCCAGGGGATGGGGCAGGGTCCTGCTCCGTGTCTGGGCTGCTGCGGGACATAGGCTCCGGGGTCCCCTCTTCCCCTCGGCTCATCCACCTTTTCTGGGTGCTGCTCAGTCCTAGGGGCTGGCAGGTGGTTTGTGGGCAATATTAAATTATCCAGAATGAGATTATAAAAAAAAAAGAAAAAAAACAAAACCCAAAGCTCAGATTGCCCATATTTGAAATGAGGGGGGACAGGGGGAAGCACCTCTCTCGAACCAGTTGTCAGCGATGCCAAAAATCCCCCCGCCTGCCTCATTTTGGCTCCTTGCTGCCTCTCTTTGAGGCTGCACCGCAGCCTTGGTCTCTTCTTTGCCCCAAGGAGCAGGGTGTTTTCCTGGGCAATAAGTGGTCCCACAAAATACCAGGGGGCTGTTTTGACACCAGGAAGGCAAAAATTGAATAGTTTTGGATAATGCTTCTGATGGCAAAACCTACCATGGACTGAATCCTGCTCTTGGTCTTACCTTCTGCCTCCCAAATAACTTGAGTAAATTGTCCTAGATTTTATATCAGGCTGTTCAGAGTAGAATTTGCTTCTTATCTTCAGTTAAACTATTGATTTGCCTTTTATTGCCATTTGTTCTGTAAATACTTCTTTGACTGAGCAGACTGATATTGAAAAACAAAAGCTGGGGTTTTGATCAGAATTACCCTTAATATTAGAGCTAATACAGATGATGAGTATTAAAATACCAGGGCATGAAAAACCCAAAGCACAAAGGAGGAATTGGCAAAGGAAGGTCATGCAACAGGGCTGAGAGGGAAGCAGAAGAGGACAAAACGGCAGCACTTACATGATCATCTCTTCCACGCAGAACGGGTACCGGGGCTTTACCTCCAGCTTCCGCACGTTAGAGAACCTGATTTTAGGACCTTTTCTTGAGCATTTGCACTTTACTCCTACAAGAGAAAGGAGTTTCTCACTCGGGCGCCCGCAGAGCCTCCTGCGAGCCGGGTGTCCCTGCCCTGCTCCCGTGGATGTGTCTGCAGCCTTGGAGGAGCTTGTGAGCCCCGCAGGAAAAGCTGCTCCTGGGAATGTGCTGGAGCTCGGAGCGAATATTTTTCTTTCTTACCCTAGAAATATATAGTATCTCCCTGGGAAATATGTGCACGAGCACCATGTACAGTCTGTGGCTTAACCAATCTAATAGCTTTTTAAAGTGCACCTGCTATGATTAAACAGTTGTATTTGATAAAAGGAAAATGAGAGTTAGAGCTTGATAAGCAAATGCAGTTTTTAGCTGCTCTCGTTTCTTGTTTCTCACCTCGAATTTGTAGGACTTTAAGGGACACTTCTCATTTTTTTTCCCCCTTATCACGGGTGCCCTGATGCTTCCCAGCTGCCCAAGAGCATCTCCCCATTTTTATGCCTAACCAAATACACGCTGCTAAACCTGCTGAAATCCCTGCTAGCACATCCATTAAACTCTGCTCTATTTTCTAAGAAAACCATCTCCCATATAAAGGCAAAAGCTGCGTTACCCTCCTGAAAAACCACGCTGTGAGGCACCGTGCGGTCAGGTAATGTGGCCAGCGCTGTTGGTGCCACTTCATCACTTGCATTTTCCCCTTGAAAAGGGAAAAAAAACCCTCGTGTTTGGTGCATCCCGTGTGCAGAAGGGCCGTGGCTGTTCCCAGGGCTGGTACCCCAGGCTGGGGGCTCGGCAAGGGGAGCAGGAGCGGGACTAGGGAGGAGAAGGGAAGGGGGGGACAGGCGGAACGAGCACTCACCTTCGGCGCTGGCCAAGCACAGGGCGATGCAGAGCAGGAGCAGCGCGGCCGTCAGGAGCCTCATGGCGGGGGCGGGCAGCGCTGCCCGCGGCGCGGGCGGCTCCGCGGGCACGGGTCGGGCCGGGCCGGGCCGGCTCCGCGGGGACGGGACGGGCGGCTCCGCGGGCACGGCACGGCACGGGACGGGTCGGGCCGGGCCGGCTCCGCGGGCACGGCACGGCACGGGTCGGGCCGGGCCGGGCGCGGCCGCCGCTCCGGGCTCCGCTCCGCTCCGCTCCGCTCGGTTCTGCCGCCGCCGCCGCTCGCTGCTCTTAAAGCGGCTCCCGCGGCCGCGGTGCCGCTCATTAATATGCAGCGCAGCCGCGGCGCCCGCTCCGCTCCCGGCGCAGAGGGAGGGGACACGAGCCCCGGGCGGGACGCGGCGGCTCCGCGGCGGGGGGCGGACGGGGCCGCGGACCCACTGACCGAGCGACCCACGGACCCGCCGACCGACTGACTGACAGACCCACGGACCCACTGACTGACTGATGGACTCACCGACTGACGCACCCACCGGCGGATCCGCCGACCGATGGACCCACCGACTGCCCGACACACGGATGGACCGATGGATGGATGGGCGAACGGACACTACTGGGAAGGGGGTTTGGGGAGGGGAAATGCACCCTAGGTGCAACAGCAATAGTGGGGGGAGCAGAAATCCCCCTCTTTGGGAAAATAATCTTTGCCCCAAATCTCAGCTGGTGAAATTGCACCTATTTGCTATTTCCATCTCCCTCCTTTAATGGATTTCCTGATCTAAAGGAAACTTCAGTGATTAAATAAGGATTTTTTTTTTTCTGGTGGTGTTTTCAGCTGTGCTTGGCATGGAGGGTTTGGGGCAGTAATATCAGTTTAAGGAGTCCTGGAGCGGGTTGAGGGCGCACAGACCTTGCACACGTGTCTGTGCCTCTCGGACACGGCTTTCGGCTCCAGAGCCAGCCAAGCAGCATCTTTAAAAGCCACATTGCACTTTTCTACCCCTGTAGCTGCTATGAGTGCAAATCTGCTCTGCTGTTTGTGAAATACGTTATTAACAGATGCCTCCACTGATCCCGGCAGATCCCGGGCGCTCTCCGGAATAGCTCCGAGCGCCTTCCCGCCTCGTCTTCCCCGTGCAGCCGCCTTCCCTCGGAGTTTTGTACATTCAGCTCACACACAACCGCGTAGCCAAAGGCAATTGGGAGCTGCAGAGCAGGCAGCCAAGGAACTAAACATTCCCATTAGCTCCATCCCCTAATCACAACCACGAGCGCTACAAAACGCCCGGGAGCCGGGGCTGGGAATACCGCGCCGGGAGGCGCTGCCAGTTTCCCACGCGGCGCCTGTGCCCGGCTGTTGGCAGGCGGTGCGAGTACAGGCGCACACACACGCTGCACGTCGCGCACAGCCGCGCCGGCTGCCGCCTGTTCCCACCGGTGCTTCTCATGCGGGACGTGCTTGGATGGAGGGCTCGGGAACGCCGGGCGGGGGGTGTTTTTGGGGTGGATGACCCCGTTCCGGAGAGTCTCCTGTGCCTACGGGTGGTGCAAGGGGGTGGGGAGGTTTGTTTTGCTGTTCCTGGGTTGTTTGCGCTGCAGATGAGTGACTTGGGGGCTGCAAATGCATCTGGTCCCTGTGCATCGCTGCGTGGCAAGGGGGCTGAGCAGGGCCTGGTTCTGCAGCCTGCGCCTCGGATATGGGAGATATCAAATCTCCAAAAGATGTTTCCAGGATCCGATTGCTAATACGAGGCGGGCCGAGCGCCGCAGCAAGGCGGAAGCGGCTCATTTCCGATTGCTCGTGGGCCTGGGGGCCAGGGGCTCGCTGGGGAGACGGGAGGCAGCTCCAAAAATCCGCTCATGTCCCATCCAGGTGCCATAATCCCGGCCTACAGCCGCTCAGGGTTATTTTCTCCTCCAAAAGCTTCTTCGTAGACCCCGTTTGTCCCAAAATGGAAGGGAAAAACTGTAGGACGGAGGCCCTGGGTTTGCCCCCTGCAAATGCAATGTGGATGGAGGACGTGGCCACCCAGGGACATGCGTTGTCCTCAGTATCCCACGTGTGTCCTTGTGGGAGCACTGTTCTTTCCTTACCCCTACCACGTTACTCTCTTTGTGTAGCTAATTAGAGGGACCTCATCGCCATTCAAATGTCTGGAGTTTCATCCAATTAAATATTCTTTTCAGCTCCCGGCCGCAGCATACGGCTCCCTGGTGCATCAGGGCTTTGCTGCCAGGGTGAAAGCGGAGCCATCAGCGAGGTTGGTTTGGTGCCTCCCAGCAGGAAGGGAGATCCGTGCTGCAGGGACCTGTATTGGGAATTCATGGCTGTCCTCTCTGGCCTGGATAGGACAAGGGGCAATGGGTGTAAGTTGCAACACTGCAAGTTCCATGTCCATGTGAGGAGGAACTTCTTCCCTGTGAGGGTGACCGAGCCCTGGCACAGGCTGCCCAGGGAAGCTGTGGAGTCTCCTTGTCTGGAGATCTTCCAAACCTGCCTGGATGTCACCCTGGGCTCTCGGTATCCCTGCTGGAGCAGAGGGATTGGACTAGATGATCTCTAGAGGTCCCTTCCAACCTCAACCATTCTGTGATCCCGTGAAAGAAGAAAATGCAGGTTTTGCAATCGTGTTGCCTCAGAAAGCAAAAGGTTCTCCAGTCTTGGCCAACTGGAAGGAGAAGCATTTCAGGCTGAGTGTAACACTAAGCTGAGCAAAAATGCAACACTGACATGTTAAGACAAAAACCAAACAAGTGCAGCTATACAGGAGGACCTCAGAAATACAAATATTGAAAGAGGAGGGTTTGCTCTTATTAAAAAAAAAAAAAAAAGAAATGTCAACATGGAAATGGGAGGGCTCCAAAGAGCTGCTGGTTCTACATTGGTGCCAAGATGAGGTTTGGACGTGGGCTGTGCTCGGTCCTACCAAGCTCTGGTGCTGGCCGTCCCCAAGCATCCCTTGGGGTGACACTTTCTGCTCCCACGGGAGAGAGAGCTGGTGCTGGGGTCCCCTCTATATGCTATTAAATATAATGAAAATCGTAACTGTTCCTGGAAATATTTTAGTATTGCTCATTGGACATAGGCTGGTTATTTGGAGCATGGTATGAATTGCAATTTATATTGAGCATCCTTCAGGATTTCTCGAGATGTTTCCGGCAGAAAGGATGAGAAGGGCCCGTCACTGGCAGAACGAGCTGTAAAACCGGCCACAACACCGTGATTTGCTTGTTGCTGTAGAGGCAAAGTGAGGCGAAAGGCTGAGCTTAACGTACACGAATATCCTCATCAGCCCGTCAAGCCTCTGCAGCCTCTGAAATGATGCCACAAAATCCCTGTGTAGCATCTCAGAAATTTAGCGGAGGAATTAGACGCTAGGAAATGCATCAGGCAGGTGGAGGAATAGCATTTTATTGCATTTGTGCTTAGTTTTTTCCCAGCTCAGGGTATGTTCCAGGAACGTGGTGCAACGTCACTGCTCCAGGGCTGCTCTTAGTCACCAGGATGTGCTAAAGGTTGTGGTCAAGCCACCTTCACCTTGACCTCCGAATGCCTTTCTTTCTTTCTTTCCCCCCTGCTTTTTCCTAGCTCTGAGCAGTAGTTGTGTCATCGTTTTATGGCTTTGTCCATCGTAAGCTGATGACTTTGATGAAAGTCGAAGCTTCGGGTTTCGTCCTTTGTCTGGGGAAACACGAAGCCGGTTTCGGGGAAAGCAGCTGCTTTCCTCCGCGGGGTTTCACAACGGAGCAGCCCTGCACAATAAGCACCTCATTGTTCCTGCCCTCACCGCTTCCTCTGGAGCTGCTTTTATTGTGATTTTTTCCATTCTGAGGTTACGTTCTAGACACTGCAAACAGTTTCAAGGCAACTCTCTTTGTAGGCTGAAACTCTTGACCCAGAGGAGGGTTTTGCCAGCCCAGGATGAGCAGGGCTGAGCCGGGACCTCTGCCGTGTGTCCCTGGGCCACCTCGGCAGCTCTTGGTCACACAGGGACACTAGGAGACCTGCTCCTTTCCAGCGGCCATCTGAGAGCCACCTCCCAGTACTGGCAGAACGGCCAGTCCCGCCAGTGGCTCTTTAGGCTGGGAAGCAGAGGGTTGTGTTTAATCTCCCACCGTCTCCTTTCCCTGCGTGTTCCGGCTGACGTTTATTTTTACCTGTCAATAGTTTGCACTTTACACGAGCCCCCACGGGGTGTTTAGGTGGCGAGTGGCCACGGGGGGTTATTTCCCACTCGCTCATGGGACTCTCTTGCTCCTGAGAGGAGACTCAGGGCGTCTTCCAGCACAAGCGGTGCCGGTGCACGAGCCCCAGCTTCCCCGGCGGGGTGACATTAACCCGTCCCTTCGAGACGAGCCAAATATTCCCAACAATATTCCCGGAATATTCCCGAATATTCTATAACAAAGGCTGAGTCTCTGCAGCTCGGGTCTGCAGGCGCGAGGGCTCCTCGTGCTCACATGCGCGGCGCTGCTTCCTCCTGGCATCCGTCCACCCTCCTCCTCCTCCTCCTCCTCTCCTCCTCCTGCCAAGCTGCGGCTCTCCCTGCTCCTTTCCTTTCAGGGTCCTCTTTGCCTTCCCCCTTTCCTGAACGCTTTTTAATCTCTGTTGGACTTGAGAGCTCCCGGGCAAGGAGACTGTTTTCTTCCACGCTCTCCATGCCAGATGTACATTTGGAGCCTCACGTAGGCTGAGTAACACAGAGGGGGTCGCGTGGAAACCCTTTCTCTTGCCCCCAGGTTAGAAACAAATTGCGCCTTCCTGATTAGCCCTTTGGAGTGCTTTTTCTTTTTTATTCTGGGGGTAGTTTTGGGCAATCTGAAGATGTCACCTTTTCGAGAGAGTTTTGGACTGTTACTGTGTGTCATAAATTAGAGGCAGCCTCTTCCTGCACTGATTAATGCCCCTACTTTTTGAAGAGGAAGCAGATCCTCCGCCACCCGTCCACATCCCAAAGCACGAGGGAGCTGCAGTGAATCACAGGTTTTATTTTTGCAATAGGACAGACCCAAGCGAGACCAACGGCTGAATCTGTTCTAACCTGAGCCTAGGTGGAGAGGGAGGATGGTAGCTGTGAGAAACACAGTGTCACGAGCACTGGAAAATGCCTTGCTCGAGGCAGCGTCTTTGCACCCGAACGATGCTGACCCATAAAATGTGCAGCATCCCTGTGACACTGGGAAGCTCCTGCTGGGAAGCTCCCGCTGGGAAGCCCCCGGCAGCCTCGCGGTGCCTCCTGTCACGCCAGGGCTTCCCGGCACGTCCCAGTGCGCGGGACCCGGGGCAGCGCCGCGAGGCCACCGAGCTGTCACTTGCTTCACCGCTCACCCGTGCTGCCCGACACAGCGACTGCTCCTGCATATGGGCTGTGTTTCGTAACCGTTTCCTCTCTCCTTCCTCCTGGCCTCTTTTCTGGGACCGGCGGCTCCATGTTCCCAACAAAAGAAATATCCTGCGCATGTGCTTGAACGTTGGGTTTGACTGAGGGTCAACTTTGGAGGCTCTGGGGGCTTCTGGAGCATCCTCGTGTTCGTGGAGGGCACCTGATGGCTCTTCCCTGGTGCCAGTAATGACAGCGACGAGGCTCCCGCCGAGCAAAGCACCGAGGCAATTACATAGGAACGGCTGTAATTGAGAGTGATTAAGGATGGAGCTAAATCGCTGCACGCCGAGTGTGTGGGACGTGGCAGGGTGGTCATGGGCTCCTGCGTCCTGCCCCAGGGCTTTGCTACGGGCAGGACCCCTCTGCACTCACGTTCGGGCAGCCCCTGGCCGGGGAACAGGCTCAGCCTTCCCCCGTGGGGTGGAAAGCATATGCCTCATCTTTAAAAAATACATAGTAAAATGAAGGAACTAATGAGGCAGACGTGGACTCTTTGGTGGAGGAGTAGTAGGTTGTAATCAATAAAAAATTGCATTTTTCTTCTAAGCAATAAGTATGCTAATTATTTTTTCTATTTAGTATAAAAGCTTAATTACCATGGGATATTAGGGTTCAGTTTTCCTAGGAAAACGGATTCATTCTGCAGCTAAAACCATTGGTAATTTTCAAGTAACAGAGGTGGCATTTGGGCAAGACTGTCTGGGGCTTTGTCTGCTTCAGCGGACAGAAATATGCCCGGCTGCTGCTTCTTTCCAAAGGTCTTTGGCAGCCTCTCCTGGCAGTTGGCTGCTTCTGAAAAGGCAGTTGTTGCTAAAAGGACCTGGAAATGCAAGTGATGCTCTGATGGAGGAGATCAGTGGCTGTGGTTGCGGCTGATGGACCTGGCTTTGTGTTAGCACCTTGTCTTTGAAAGGAGAGGCTGGTGGTCAGGCCATGATTGGGTCTCCTTCCCTGCACCCCAGACTTTGGAGAAGAAATTGTGGAAAATCAGACACATTTGCCCCATCTTGTACCCATCTCTTACACATGATGAGCAGCTGTGGCTGAGGTGTCGCTCCTGATGTGCCTGCCTTGCACCTGAGGGACTTGCAGGGCTGAGCAATCTGGAGAAGATCAACCATAAGCAGAGCAGCCAGCACTTCTTCAGAGACTTCCTAAAGATTATCCAGGAGTCTGTGTCGACCCAGGAGCTCCCCAGCCCTCAGCAGCTTCTAGGCTTGAAGGAGAAGCTCCAGTTTCAGACCAGTCGAGCTGCATAGAGATGGATGAGGAGCTTTGGTGGGCTGATGAAGCACCTCGGACAGGTGGAATCCTACATGTCTTCCTTCATCTAACAGTGAAAATTGATGTTTCAGGTGCTCCAAACCAGTGCACAGAAGGGACATACTTCCCTTGTACATTTCTGTAGCACTTCTGGATCACGGACCTATTTCCCTTAAACAGATCTGTTCGGGGACCTCAAGTTTGCCACAAACCCTGGAGTTTGATGTCCCAACCGTGTCACCATGACAGAAATGTCCTGCAGCCCTGTCCCTGCAGGTCACCAGGCTCCACTGGAGGCCAACGTGGTTGTGTTTCCTCCTCCTTTAGCGCAGCTGGATGTGCCCGCTGGGGCTGGGCTGTGCTCTGCACGCGCCGGGCGCCCGCTCGGCCGCTTGGGCAACCACCAGGGCCCTCCCCAGCTGGAATCTGCCGTGAAAAACCAGCCCACGAGGCTGAAAAAATTTATTTTTTATGTTCTTGGATGAAGCAAGTGGTTACCTCGTCCTTCTGGCGCTGGCGGGCAGTGGTTAGTGAGCGCTCCCAGCCAACGTCGGCCTCCCGGGAGCAAAGAGCCGGCGAGTCCGTGGCCACGAGCGGCTGCCAAAGGGCTTCCTTCCCGTGGGTTTGTCCTTGCCACACCAGCCTCCGCTCTGCAGCCTCCATCTGCTCTGCGGCCTCCATCTGCTCTGCGGCCTCCATCTGCTCTGCAGCCACGTTCGTCTTTTTCATCGATGTGGCGTTTTGGTGACCAAGGAGCTAACAAGAATATGTCAGTTTAACAGAAATAAAATGTTAATAACATGGGGCAGTTAAAGCTCCAAAATGGAAACTCTCCAGAAATGCAGTGAACAACAGGAAAAAGCATTTAACAGCTTTGCACTCGGTATCTGGAAACGATCGATGCCAGCAGAAAGGAGGCCGCCTCCAAACAGACCCAGCCTTGCTGGTCCCCTTCCTGCGTCTGGATGCCTTTTGTTTTCATTTCTTCTCCTTGGAATATTCTGCTTTCTGTAATTCTATTTGGTGCTTGGCTTTGGAAATGGTTGTTTTGCTGAGCATGTGCCCTGGGCCCCAGCTCTGCACAGCCCACCCCGTCGCTCTGAGCGAGGCAACTCTCATAATTTACATGCAAGGTCTGTTTTTTGCCAAGGAGACATTGAAATCATTAGCTGCTTCTTCAGAGCGCTGCCGTTGTTCCTGGTGTTCCAGCCCTGGAGTCGGGCAGTGGAAAAACGTTGCCTGAGAACTGCTGTGCGGACGTGAAGGCTGAACGCTGAAATGCAAACTGCTCCCGAGCAGCGGGGAGCAGCTCACGTACGAAAACACCAGCCCACACAGGCTGTGCACGGAACTGCACTCACAGCAGTTTATTTTCCAAGTAAATAGCTCCAAATGAAAGTGTCATGTAAGAGAGAAAGCAAGGGGAAAAAAAAATAGGCTGTACATTGGCCTTTCCCAGGCCACAAACGCAAACTTATACCCATGGTCATGCTAGCTGGGTTGAAGGGTTATATTGGAAAAGAGCATAGTTAATCGTTCGGCTCACTTTATGTGTGGGATGTGGTGGCTACATGAACATTTCTCCCCCTTCACCCTCATCTCCAGGTACAAAATATTCCCATTTATGCTGGAAATACAGATACTCTCGGGAATTTCCTTTCTCTTTCTTCTCTGGACTCTGGGCTCAGTCGTGTCAGACAGGTGAGGATCTAGCCCACGAATACCCCTTTTAAAGCCTCTCACTTCTTAGCACATTTCCCTTCCAGCCCTTTGCTTCTTCCCTGCTTCATAATTTAAATGCTACTTTGGAGGGGTTGGAAAGGATTTTGCCTGAAAAATGATTTTTGTTTTGTTTTGTTTTTGATGGGATTTGGAAGAAACATCCCATTCCTTGCAAAGCGGATGGGATTTGCTTTGCCCTTTCAGTGTATGGGCTTGTGGTTCTAGGAAGCGACAGAGCCAACGTGCTTCTGTGGAAGCTGCTTACAGCCCTTCCTAGGGCGACCTGCTGAAACAGGGAAAACAGGAGCCTTCCTTCCAAAATTTGCTTCCCAGCACCTGGGGAAGGGAACTGCAGAATCACTGCGAGTGCTTTCTGGAAATGGGAATGTTTTCTCCCCTCTCGGCCTTGCATGTAATTTGGTTCACTTAGAGACACGGAGATGGGAAGGTGGCTGATGAGACCAGATGGAAAAAAAGGTGCTGTGATCACTTTCTCAAGTGTCGAGCCATTATTTTAAGGTATAATTTATGCCTCTGTCTGCACAAATCCAGCTGGAGCTGAAGCCTGATAAGACAAGTTGATCTTTAGCATTCTTTATCTTCTCTTTTTTGCTGCTAGGAGACAATTTGCAGGGCGAGGCAGCTGCATTTTGCACATAGTCCTTCTTTTGCAGATGCAACCAAGACACATTTTAGGGTTGACATTTAATGGATCCCTGTCTTTGCCACTGTGAGGGGGAAAATAAACTAAGAAAGCGGTGAAGGCTGACAGTAGTCTTCAGCTTAATGCCCTTTGCTGTGTTTTCTTTAGTCTCCAGAGAAAAGAGCAGATGTTTTTGCAGTGCATTGGTGTTCGCTACAGTTCAGACCCCTGCAGTGTTTTACCATGAAAAGTGAGAGCAGATTTATAGATAAGCTCTAGTTTAAACATGTGTCTCAGCCAGGAAATCAGTTCTGCTTAACCTCTGCAGCAATCCTGGTGGAGATCTCTTGTCTCAGCAATAACCTGCAGTGTCTAACACCTCTCCTCTGCACTCACACTTGAGTTTTAGTATATTTTGAAGCATTTATGCTTTGACAATGTCCTCGAGGAGTTCCAACGCTTGCTTTGTAGCTTTGGTCTTCTTTGAACATCCAAAGCCCAGCACCTGCATTGCAGCCCCATGGGCTCGTGGTTAGCACGCAGAGCACGTGGTATCATCGCGCCTGACCTGGACTAGGCAAAAGAGACCTGTTAAAACCAGCTTCCTGTTGTAGATGCAAAAATTCCCCACTCTCACGTCACCGTGCTGTGAGTCATCCTGCCTGCCCGCTCCAATGTTGGCAGAAACCAACAAAGCAAAGAGAAAAGCAGAAGCAGAGGGAGCAGTTCCACCTGCCTGATTTGCATGGTGGAGTTTGCTGGCTGTGGCGTGCATAGGAAACTGCATGTTCCTGGGGATTCCTTTTAACAGTTTGAGTCTCGTGCCAGATTTCAGAACCTGTAAGTCATTGTGACTTTGTCATCTGAGGCAGAATTTTCAGTCTCTTTTTGGCATATAGTTTTAATGAATGTGATGGCCACATTCTGTGCCTTTTACCCCAATTTGTTCAAGATGCTCGTAATAAATCAGGCCCACGATTTTTGTGCAAATGTCATTTGTGGCAATTTATGGTTCCTGATAGAGCTGTTGTTGCCCAGGGTCTTGGGGTTTGATGTGTGTTCAGTCTCAGCCCATGCAGGTGCCTTCTCTGGGTTGTTAGTTTCTCATGTTAGGACTTGTGTCATAGGGTGAAGAATTTGATTTATTGAAAAATGCTTTATAATACAGTAAGACAGATGTCAGCTACATTAAATACCTCCATAAATTGTGCCTCTCCTGAGCAGATTAACCATGCAACTATTTGAGGCATGGTGCAGGCATCTTGCACGGAGGCACTATTCTAGTAACATGATCACGTTAGCATTTTTAGACACGTTTCTTACAGAAATTAAGTTATGTGGTTGTATTTTGTCCTTCTCTCTCCCATAGTACATCCTCAAGCCTTCTAGCTGTCTCCAACCATGCTTCACAGAGGTGGAAAGTCTTGAAGGATGAAGCTCTCAACCCTTATATGCCTCGATGGAGGTGGCCTCATGCAGGCAAGGGCAGTTGGATCCCAGCTGCTGGAGCCAGTGGCCCTTGTCCCCCAGGTTGGGTGCAGGTGGTGCTCTCATCATTAAAGGTGATTTAGTGGCTTATGGGAAGGTGAAAGGCACCCTGGTGGCTACAAAACGATGGGTCTGTGTGGCTGGGAGGTGCTTCTGTAGCTTTGAGGTTCTCTACTGTGGCATCTTGCTTGTATTAGGGCACATATATAGTTTTTACAAGACCTTGACTTGTGGTACTCTAACATTAAAGATAGACACATAGGCAGATGCTCCAGCTCCTTTCCAGCCACCACATCCAAGTTTCCTTCCCAGGAGGAACATGGTGCATGGAGACAGGCAGGCAAGGACATGATGGGGCCCATGCCAATGCTCCTCTATGGGGTTTATGTGCCAAAAACAGAGGCCCAGTTCTTTAAGAAAAAAATACTGTTGATAATTATGGCTATGATATCATTTAAACAGGGCGAATTTGCATAATCATGCATTAGCCCTCAAAAACATGCATTTTCTCTCTGGGCATGCTGGAATTATGTGCATTTTGAATCCGCGCTGGCAGAAAATCCGCCCCGGAGACACGAAGCTCCTGCGGGTCTCGCTCGGGGGAAGGCACCAGCCGAGAGCGGAGCGGGACGCGGGTCACGGGGGAATATGGTGACCCGGGGGCCTGGTGGGTGCTGACAGCAGTAATTTGTATCTCCCTATTGCAGGTTGAGTAGAACTGGCCCCATGCCTCTATTTTCATGTCCCCGCTGCAACCTCATCCGGCTCTTGCGTCCTGTCCCGCTGCCAAACGCTGTGTAAACGATCGGAGTGCTTTATTCCCATTAATCAACAAAGCCTTTTCTTGGTTTGCGTTGTGCTTCCTTATAGACTAAAACCTCCTTATCGTTCGCACATAATCTTGTTATGACTTTAAACGTATTTGCATGCGCCACTTATCAGCCAATAAATCTGAGCAAGACCAAATAGTGAGTAATGGGAACGCGTTGTTTCCTGGTATTGATTGCCCCTGCGCTGTCTTGGACTGTGTCACTAAGGCAGTTTCTTGGCTATTTTTGCAGCGATATTTAAAGCGACCAAACCTCATCTTAGTTGTTGCCCCGCTGGCCTATTTGGTTTTTGTTCCCCAAGGAGGATTACTGCTTGTTTTCATCTTGAGATGTTTCTTGCACCACCATCATCACCCTTTCACAAATTGTCTTGAGGATAATAAATACTCATCCTCGAAATTCCTCCTTCTTTGTGGGCATGGGCAGAATATTCTGCAGGGAAGCTGGGCTCCAGATTTGCATTTCTGAATGTTCTCATTTTCCTTTGCCTTGAAATATCTATGCATTTATGGGATTTTGGGCCAAAAGAAGAGTTTTAGGAGAAAGTTGTTCTTCTATGTTTCTCTCCATTTATTTTGTGGAGTGCTGAGTGACTCAGTCTCACTGAGGTTGGCTTCCTCCTCCCGCCTGTGGTGGAATTTAATTCAATCATGTTACTTAGTCATTTTGTTCTTATTTCCTCACTTAGATGCTTGTGCAAGGAAATGTTGGGAGCAGTCAGAAAAATACTGGAAGCTAAATAAGTGTTCCCTTATGTCTCTTCAAGCCCAGACTGAAAGGTTGGTAGTACTTTTGTCCTTCTTGGGATCAGCTTGAAAACCTGAAGATGAGCAGATGTAAATATTGGTGAGCAGGTTCACAGGGTTTCACTGCAGGGCTCCCCAATGCTGCAGCCTTTCTCTCTGCTCACTATGCAAACAGCAGCTCTCTGCAGCTTGTCTTCTTCCTCTGTAAGCAGGCTGTGAAACTGAGATGAAGAACCAAAGCCATGAAAAGGTGGGAGGTCTTACAGCTCACCTTTCTACAAGAAACCCTTGTAGATCTTACTGTGATCCTTGTTCTGGTATGGGAAACCTTACAGAGGGTGTTGAGTAATGGTTGATTGCTCAGTGGCATCAGGTCACTGTTACCCTGGAGCAACACAGGGGCTTTAGAGGCTTTAGTGGTGTTTGGTACTTAACTATTTCTGTCAGATGTTGTTGACTTCATCCATCACTTGGAGCAGGGGCAAAGGAAAAAGGCATCACTTGGAGGGATCCCTACTGCACCAAGCACAGCATGATGTGTTTCCCGGGCCTAAGCCATACCTTTTAAAAAAAAAAAAGGCCTCATAGTCAAGGAATTTAGAATTAATAAGCAAATATTTAATAACCATGGAAGAAATTCAGCTACAAGGGTTTGGCGGCTGGAGGAACCTGTGTATAAGAGGGAACTGGCTAGCGTGCTGTGAATACCAGACAACTGGCCAGCTCCTGCTCGCAGTCCCTTTGGGAGCAATCCAGGACCTTTGGTAGCAATCCAGGATAACTGCACTGACTCTATTAGAGTACCTCGCCGCTGTCACCGGGATTGCAGCTCGGCTCTCCCGCCCGAGGAAACCCAGCGCGCGGGATGCGGTGGGTCTCTTCCCCCCTCTCCCTGAGCGCGCTTGATTGCAGCATCTGGTGGTAAGTGTGAGATTGATTCCTTGTGGGCTTTAGGTAGGGAAAAGATTGTATTCTGTGAGGTTTCCATAAGTGACACCTGCACTTCAACAGCTGACGTGCCCCCAGGCACTTCGCTTCTCATTACTTGAAAGGTTTTTTTTAACCCTTTCCTCAAGGATGGCTGTTGCGGGGTTTGGGATTTAGGCCTGGCCTTACCTGTGACCTTCCTTTCTACTCTCAATTTGCACCATTTTTTCCTTCCTTCACCCATAGGGTCTTTGGGTGGGATTTGGGTGCCCCTGGGCACGAAGTCAAACATCTAAGGCCTTCAAGTGCTCTCCTCACGTCAACCACGAGGTAGGCGGTAGCCGGCACCGTAGGAGCTGCCATCCCTTCTGCACTGGAGCTGCTGTTTGCTCTCGTCTCAGCTGCTGATCTCCATGGATTCAAGGACAAATTCACCTTCGTCGGGAAGGTTGGGTCGTGGCTTCCTTGGAGATCCAGATCTCCCACTGAACGACTTTAAGTGGAAGGTGCGACCAGATCAAAATCTTGGCAGCTTAGTTCACACTGTGGGAAGAAAAACTGTTTGGATTTAGGGACAAGAT
>JAVCKT010004079.1:11716-26255 GCA_032273925.1 Rhynchotus rufescens
TACCTAGCTAAAGGGTTTTTTGGTTTGCTTTCAAACTAGAAATTCTCCCAAAACCACCACGGGACAGAACCAAGGTTTTGTCATACACAGGCATCTTTATGAATAATTATTGTTAAGGGTCTTTGAGTTTGATGTCAGCTTTCATCGAAAGAGTAAAACTGTAGGAATCGCTCTGGAAGCACAGGCAGAACTGAAGCAGCACTTCTCTGTTAAAAGGCAACATGCTTTACCTCCTGGCTTGCTCATTCAGGGCTTCTGGTAACTGCAATTTTGATACATGAACAGTTTAGAGATTGGTGCATTTTTTCCCCCCTCAAATATTTTGGAATTCAGTCCAGTTTGCCAGAAAAACAAACTGTAAAGTTAAATTCATCTTGGCTAAAGAAACAAATTTCTGTCTTTCTAAAGCCATCTTCAGTCTTCATTGGTCACCACCAGTTCTCTGTGTGTGACAGCGTCACCATTTCACATACAGTTTTAGAAACACACATTTAATGCTATGCTGATATATATATAATGCATCATGCATCTGCTTCCTCTCTGCAAGTCCTTCCTCCCCACCATGAGACTCAGCCTCGTTGTTTCCCAGACAGGGTGCACCACACTATAGGCTAAATTCCTCCCTGTTCACATATCACCCCATACCCGTGTAGCACCTGGAATGTCACTCAAGCCACACTCACTAGTCACCTTGTGTAGTTTGTTGGAGAGAGATACCTACATATCTTAGGATTCAAAGAAGCCTTAATTAACAAAATCATTGAAAATAAACCCTTTGATATCTCTAAGTATTTCACATATAGAGAAATGGAAAATGCTACAAAATCAGCCACAAGATGCATTTTATCAGGGTACATATTTCACAGTTGCAAAAAAGACTTCTATGTAATTAAAGCAGGAAAGCTGGAGTACCCACACAAACATCTCTCGCATAAAAGGTAGCAATCAGTCTAACTTTTGATGTTGCTGCAATTGCTGCACATTTTGTTAATTATTCTAACCCCAGATTACCTCCCAGGAATCTTTACCAAATTTTAAGCAATTTTTATAAATACTTATGCAATAGAGAAGCTAAGTTCTTTTAATTCTCATACTACTTTGGCACATTACACAACAGTGTAAAGGATTAGAAACATTTCCTTTCAGCTTTGACAGCATATTTTTAGGGATTCCATTAAAGGTTAACATTTTCATCCTACACAAGAGAAAAAGGGACAGGAAGCAAAAGTAGTTTATAATGTAAAGTGTCAACTGTAGTTGCATTCCTGCTGCAAAAACATTTTGGAACAACTCTAGAGCCCTTGTCTCCCGAATCCCAAGCAACATAACCCAGTCTCAATTTGACATAGTCATCGCTGCCACTTTTGATAGTTCATATTATGTTTGATAGTAAGTTCTTCTCCTTCCCCCTTTGAAAATCCCACAGTTTGGACTTAGGTCAACAGTGCATAACTTTGTGGAAGTTAAGATAAATATTAAGCTTTCAGTACTTAAAATTAGATTTTTTTCCCCCTAAAAAGCTTAGGACAGTTATTTATAGCCAAGTTACACAAATTGCACTGTACACCACAGCCCTAGAAGTTAAGAACTTGCCTCAGTAGTAAAACTTTGCATAGTATATAATAAATTCATCGTATTGTATTTTGATTTAGAAAAAATATCAACAGGTTAAGGTCTGTATTTATACTCCGGGGGTCTTAAAGTCATCTTTTAGCACTCATACTGTCAAGGGTTAGAAAATGTTAAGTAATACAAGAAGATTCCCTGTTCAAATAGCATAAGGATCTCAAATTGATTTTTTTTTTTTTTTTGGATAATTTTAAACAATTTTTAAAGAGAGATGCCATTAATTCAATAATAAATTTCTCAAAAGATTTTGACTTATAGCCTACAGTTTATCCCAGTACTCAATTCTTAATCTAAAATGAACAAAATAAACACTCCTTCCCTTCCCTGCCGAGATGCATATTATTCAAGCTGCAGTGACAGTCACATCCTGTTTGAACGAGTGAAGTCAGGGAAATGTTTTCATTTGAGGGAGGGCAGAGCAGCTTCATTCTCTCTGCCCCTTACACAAGCATAGGCAGACTTTCACCTTAACTTTTCCAATGCTTTAAAGTGATGCTTTAAAACAGAAGGCTTTTACAAGTTCAAGGAAGGGCACATCGCAGGTTAAAGACTGGTCCAGTCATGGTACAAAACAAAAATTGTAGTAAGCTTATGGGTAGATAAAACATTCTCAAGGAACTGACAGCTTTTCTGACTTCTGAAAAAGTTTGAGTAGAACTGAACTCTTGATGGTCTTTCAAACCTAAGTGTACCTTTGCCAGAGATGTAAACTGGAAACAACTTGTTTTTGACAAAAACACTAAGAAGATTTTTGAGGAAAACTTACTTTATCATCAGGCTTTTGAGATCCTGATCTTCACCTTCTCGTAACTCATATTTGCTGGTTAGAGACAGTGAAATCTCTGTTTTTGCTAGCTGATTCAGTGTGCTTTCCCTGTTGGGGTCATTGGGATCAACAGCTCCTTCCCCTGCAAGGAAGAAACATGTCTCTTACTTCAGTTCTGAATCGTCTCCAGGCATCAGTGCAGGGAACAGAACATTAACAGAGATAAATTGCTTTTTATGCCTCATTATATGTTTAAGTTATTGGACACTGTGCAGTGAAAAATATAAGCCATCTGACCAACTAGAATATTTTTGAACGTCAGCAACTCTTTATTCTCAAGGTACTGAACTGCAATGCACTTTTTTTCCTCCCAAGATAAGACCAGCAATTTAACATCCTTGTTCCTAGTGCAGTAATAACAAAAAATTGAAGGGTAGTAGCTATGGTAATAGGCTGTTCACTTGGATTTGGGTAATATCCTGGTAATGTCCTTCAAAGTCAAGAATCCACTTTCCATCCTAATACATGTAAGGCAAATTAAGATATAGTTACTCCTTACAACTGTTCAATAATTTTTTTAAAACCTTTTTATTTGGATAATTCTCAAGGCAAATGCCATTTTAAAACTTCTCAGTGCTGTTTTTGTGTATCTTGTAAGTTTAAGTTTGTAAGTGCTGCAAGCCAGCACTAACATAACTCAAAGTCATATTAAAAACCACCAACTCTGCAAATTGAGCATAACTAGACTGTTCTGCCAGAAAGTGTTACAATTTTGCATCACATCATTATCCCTAGAGTGAATATTGCAATCAGAACCTTTCACATCTCTTGAACATGCCATCAAACACTGCTGTCATTATCCAAACAACTCTGAAATGGTTTCCATCTATAGAAAATCCAGCTAAGAAAAAGACGCAATAAAAACTTCACAGAAGTAGTAAGTGAAGAGTAGTATTTAAATGCAGTTCTCATTTAATTACGCCCCAAGAGTGAAGCTAGCCATAAAGATGAACGTACCAAGGAAAGACTCCACATCGGGAACAGGTCCCAGCCCTTCCAACAATTCATTCAGCAGGTCATTGGGCTCGGTGGCAATGGCATCCTGGTGTTCTAGCAGTAGCTATAAACAAATGTAAATGAGGTCATCTGAAAAACATACCTGCATTCTTCCTATTTGTAAGTCTGAAACTAAATGCTGAACACACACACAGATTATGGAGGACCCAAAGAGAAGGAGAGAGAAAAATGGTAATAAAAAAAATTATATTTGATTCTAAATTTTAAAAATCAAATAGAAAATTGAATTTCTATTTGTAAAGAAGATATAGTGGGAGAAGAGGAATGAGAGATGAAGACTCAAACTCCCACAGGAATTTTCGTGGAAGCAGTATTATGAGAATAAGATGCTCTATGTGCTGCACGTAGACAGTGTACAGACTTTAGACCTAAACACCCTTTCCTGCAAAACGCACTTGATTACAAGTGATGTTATCAAGATAACATCAGACCATTTCCTTGATCTCCTACTTCAGCAATTTACTTTCATCAAATTATTTCACACTTTTAGACTGTTATTAGCTAATACAAGATAAGGTAGTTTGTCTTGTGTGTCTCAAAACATGAGAGATGCAACAGCCCTACTAAAAGAACTACTGAAAAAGATTGGTGCTTAAATGTAATTAGTGGTTGAAAATCTGCAGAAATATCTCTATGCAGAGACTAAAATCTAACTAAAGAAACTAAATGCAAGAAGAGGCACAAAGACCATGTAGCAAATGCACTTTCTATTAGACTAAGTTCTAAGTTTACAGTTGAATAAAATCCATCTGTGATCTGGAATACTGGAACTTGACTGCTTTACATTTTCCAGAGTATATCTAAGAGGACAAGGCAAGGAAGAAGAGGTTATAAGTAGAGATAGCTAACTCCCTAGCTTTTTAGGAGGCCCATGTGGTAGGTATCTAGCTTCCACCCTGATGAGTCATCCTGCAACTGCAGCTAATCTTTTCTTTACGCAGAATAAAGAACTGGCAGGATGCCGCTGGCTCCATCCCTCTAAATCAGAGGCTTGCATCTGCTTCCAACACAACAGATGACAGAATGCTTAGGTCATAAAATGCCCCCAGTTTTCCTCTTTTCCCAGAGTCAAAAGAACATCTCATTTTCTTAACCAAGACAGGAAAGTGTTTATAAAACAGAAATAACTTAAAAATAACACATTCCGTTAGTACAAAACTCCTTTCTCTCCCATCATAAAATATTAGATTTGCATAGTTGTTCAAGATTATGGAAGCATTGAAAGAAAAGAACAAGCAAGCTAACACAAATACCTAGCATTTCACAGACTGAACTAGAGAAATTCTTCCCAAAGAAACTGAACAAAATCAATGAAAAGCATTCATTAGAATTTTTTTGGCAATGTTTAACAAAACATACATTTTAAACCATCATAAAAATTTTCATCAACTTACTGAATGGGTATTGATAATTTCTTCAATGGAGATATATATGACAGGTTTGCTAAGGGTCACCATGTCTGAGTATTCATCAATATTAAATTTCTCCTCTGGTTCAGGAACATCACAGGCCGACTGAAAGAAGTTCCTAACAGAAAACGAGAAAGACGTAAATAATTGCTCCCTGTACACTCACAGTGATTAGTCTGCACAAAAACAAGCAAAAACACACACATAATCAAGCACTTAATAGACATTATATTGCTCTTGTAGTCTACACATAAGATTTGAAATTGTCTTTCAGAGATGGTGATAACACAATTCAAGTGATTAAATATAACGTATTCTCCAGGAAAGATGGAAAAGATTATTTTCAAGGTAACATTTTCCTCCTTGTTCAAGGAGGAGTAATGCAGTAAATTTTAGATGCTTAGAAGAGTCTGACTGCTGCTACAAGAATCTTAATGCTTCACAACTTAAGAAAATACAGGATATCCAAAATTTTTTTTTTTTTTCAGGCTTGGAGGACATTTAAATTTGGCATTAAAAAATGGGTCCCCCTTGGTTTGGAGGGGAAAAGACTAAAGGACACAATCAAGCTGTAGAAATGCAATGGTGTTAAGTTCTGCATTCTGCTTAATGCCTTCACCACAGCCCACAGTAACAGGACTAGCAGGCACGCAATGAACCATTTATTCAAAAAAAATACTAAGAGGAAGTACTATTTTAAACATTAGATATCACATTTCTGTAGAGTGCTGCCCTAGCAATTTGAGGAGGCAAACTGTCAAAGGGTTCATGAACAGACGAGTGCATGAGTAGACAGTAAAAAGTTCAGACAGGGGTGGGTGCTGTTAACATTGCCAATTGCAGCTGCCCAGAAGGACACAGAGCCTCAGAGGCTGCATTTTCTAAGAAGGTAACTTAGTTGGAAGCGAGATTGCAGTGGTCAAGAGGCAACCAGAATAGGCTCCCTCCTTAACAACTTTGCTATTCTCCCTACTTCAGCACTTCTGCAGCCTATTTTCCCCTTGACGTTTACATCATGCTCTCAAGTACTTGAGCAAATGGAATGACTCAGTTACATGTCTTTGTTCATGCCTCGCCTCTCAAGGAAACTCATTATATGAACTTCTGCTTTCATTTAGGACAGACATTAAAGACAGAGGTGATGAGTGTCACAAGATGGAAGAACACTGCAAGCTGTAACCACCACCCTAAAAGATGGGCACTACTTCCAAGCAACATATATTATCTGCAGCCCAGACAGATTCCCAAATAGACATTTTGGGTAAACATGCAGCTTCCTATGATTGTCTAACAGATGAAAGAACAAGTACAGCTTTGTCTTTTCTGAGATTTTTTTTCTCAGATAAAACAATCAGCCACTCTGGCCACTGGTAGATCACATTATTTCTGGCCACTAATAAATCATTCCATTTTGTTCACACAACCAACCTGACACTAAGTAGTCTTTCTGCACAAATCAGCAGGATGGATTTGTTCTTAAAGCAATGCCGATGTTGAAAGACAGCCTGTCACTTTTCACTGCTGAAGAAATTGAAGCAGACTACGACAGATCACACAATATTTATAACTGGTAGCCAAGCTATTTGTTTTCCTTTTATAAAGGTTTCATGTAAACTTGGAGTTCATCTGCCTTATTCAAGAACAGAATTCTCAGTTTAGGTATTTGGAAGAGTTTCACACCTGAACTTCTGGTACGTCTGTGAGAGGTACGCGTTCATAGATGAAAGATGTTCGCTCTCTCCTTCAAAGAGTTTGTTAGAGGCAGCGTGTTGGAGGACTTTGGCGACACAGCCCAGATTCCGCCGCTGGTCGGGGTGTATCTGGCCCCCCGCTGTCATATCAATGATGTCAAAGCCGTCGGGAGCAACAATGGCTGGGTTCATGAAGCGGTAATACAGCAGGTTGCCAACAATCTGAAAGGAAAACAGCTTTGAGATCTGCCCCTCTGCACATGCTAGTTGCGTTTTTACAAAACATGATCAAAAACTTCTACTTCTGAATTAGACACAGGAATTGGGATAGAAAACACACAGCAGGTAACATACTCAGTGTTATCCATGTGGCTAACTGGAAAACCCTGGCCTTGTATAAAAAGATTCAAGCATATTAATAGGCACCACACTCTAGATAAAATGCATCATCCCATCTCAAAAACAGATCACTTTCTTAAACAAGACACTGCCAAAACATTTAACAAACACTTTAAAAGCCTAGCATTTAAAACTCATTTCAAAATAGATCAAAAAATGATCTAGTTTTGACTGTCAGAAATATACTAGACAGACCAATCTCTTCAGAAAGATTCTACTTGTATTTGAACAAATATTCCAGCAAATGCCAGACATAATTGAAGATTATATCTACAGTTTGCTATTTTGAATTCTACAAAAATAAAATTTCTGGATATAATGTTCAATTAAAGATGGCTCTTAAAATTTCATTGCATTTTTATGGATAAGAAAATTAGGTGTCCATTTCATGACAATTTTCTCCAGATTTTTCTGCAATCTAAGAACTTATTTTTTTCAATACATACAGATGTTTTCAGGTCTTTAGTATACTATATGTCAATAAAAAACCCTTTTGGGATAAAAAGAAAAAGCTGCTGGCAGTTTGCCTTCAGAAGTCTACCTTCAATAGTTCATCTTCTGTTGCATCTGGGAATTTCTCATGGAGCGAGCTCTTCAGAACTTTGGCTATATATCTCATTCCATAACTACATGCAGAACAGATGAAAAGGAAAATCATGGAAAGACTTACATCAAACACAAGCAAATCATTCCAGTCAGCTAAATTGTTGGGGGAGTTTTTTTCCTCCTCAGCCACTTAAAAACACAGAACAAGATGATAATGGAAACTCCAAAAAGCTTTACACAAAGTCACATTTAGATAGACATTCACTGGGCTAAAGCACGGGTTCTGCAATGTGGAGAAACCTCTCCCTCTACTGGAGAAGTCATTAAGGCAGTACATATCACAAGCCATATAATTTAAAGGGATGAACTTTGCATAAAGCTTCACCATGCACACGAACTGCAGCCAGGATCATCCTAGCTCAGCACTTACGGCATCATAGTGAGAGATGAGAATATGGAGGTGAGCACTTTGTCCGTTACTGCTCGCAGACTCTGAATCGATGATTCCAGCTTGTTGACTACTTCTGTATGTGTTAATGCTTGTTCTGTGGTTACATCATACGGCAACTTGCTGCAAAGCAAACGAACATTAAATCAGCCTGAACTTACTTGAGACTAAAATATAGTTTGTTTGGCTTTGTAAGGTCATCAGTGAACAGAAAAGAAGAAACACATTAGGCAAGGCAAATACAGGTGAGCTTGTTTCAGCAACACAATTGTCAGATTCACATTTTTGGAGAGCAGGGCTACAACATGCCATCATGGGCCTTCCCTACTTAAAAAAGTGGATTTTTATGGATCAGATTTTGAAAGTGCCACACATGGATTTCTGCATCCTAGTGTAGCTCCTCAAAAGCACAGGATGCTCCTAACAGATGCTGTTACAAATCCTGGACATAAGACTGCAACTTCTTCCATGGCATAGCTTACTATACCAGTAAAGATTATGATGGAAATCATAGAATCATAGGACTCAAATTCATGGCCAGCAAAGTGACCCTCCTGTTCAGAACAAAGCACAGTATTTCAATCATTCCTCTGTACCCCTCTTCAAAATCTCACCCTGTTATAAGGAGATGGGGGAAATGAGTGGATATATGGGATGGACAAGGCAAAATTCGTCAGGAAATGAGTTGAACTGAGGGATAATTGTAGTTTTGAGAGTATCCTCACTCACCTGGCCTCACCAGTCTGCATTTCTAGCTGGTTTACCCACGCCTTGTACACATCCACAGGACTAGTGTTGATTATGAGGGACTTATCATCCATGATGTCCTTCAGCACCGGGGCCAGGAGCTGGCGCAGGGTGTTCTGTCCTCGAGCACTTCGATTGAAGCTGACAACCATCTTAATAACAGTGGGGTTTCCAGTGACGATATCCTGTATCTGATCCACCTTAGAGCTGCAGCAGCAACATAACACTTCTCAGATCTGACTTACGTACTCAAGTTGCCCATATTTTCTAAACATTTTTCAAAATCACATTTTTGAAAGTATCTTTTCAGTATCTTAACTAGTTTTTTACATGCTGAAGCATGTTTATATACCCTACAAATTAGGTTTTTATAAAAGGCAAGATTATAAATGTTAGTTGCTGAATTATAATGTGAAATGTCTCTGAAACATGTTATTTTGTGAGTGTCCGCTAATCAATATCTATTTCGGGCCCAAATATCTGATCAGCAGATACCTGTTAAGTGCATAAATTTAGAGTTTACTATTTCAGAAGAAATTATGAACACTCTACACCTGGAGAACACATATTTAAACACGGAAAACAAGACACTCTAACTCTTCATACTTGACCACAAAAGTCAAACTGCAGTATATACTTTTTCAAGTGATCTATCACATGAAGATTTCTATACCATAGAAAGATTTATCTGAATCTAAAATACTTTGAACTAGTATTACACCCCTCTGAAAACACACATTTCTCTTGCAACAATTACTCATATGTATTTTTATAACAAAGTTACAGTCAAATTCCTTAAAGTAGAATTTATTCAAAAATTCATTGGCCTATCTGTAAGACAAATAAACTGAAGTCTTCTAGCAAGTGTACATACTTTATTTCTTCTTCTAGAGCAGTTTTAAAGAGTTTGAGAAGCAGATATTCTTCTCGCTGATTGGAGGCATAGTTATACAGAGTGAAGATGACTGTATCCATAAATTTGGTTGATTTGTTTTGAGGCATCTGGAAAATCAGCTTCGCCAGATACGTGGGATTAGTCTACAAAACAAACAAATGACTCAAATACTATTTTCTGCAACAAATTACCCACACTTTAGGAGCAACACTATTTCCATTAGCTCTAAAAGCATTTACACTACCACATATATCATTTTTATGCATCAGTTTAACTTTTTTCCAAATATTAATGTATAAGAAACACTAAATATTACACTAAGCAAATGGCATAGGTTAAGATTTTACTGGAAGTCTCCAAAAACAACACATCAGCTCTAGTGTTAATGCACAAAACAGTGCATTAGCTCTATGAATCCAATGCTAAGTGTAGGCAATATCTACCAAAAAGATGATGCATACTACATATACACTAAAGTTTTAGAGGGCATCTGTCCTGGAAATATCTGAAATTGCTCTAAAAAATACAAAGCCAGATGCATTATATGCTGTCAGCTGTCTAAAACAGCTTCCTTTTCCCCACATACTATGTAAAGATGATAGTAATTTCTATATGTATAAGATATACAGAAAAGCTCCCTTGGGCTTTGTTATGAAGTTATTCTGAAGAAAAAAGATTTTTTTCTGTATAATTTAAAGAACTAGGATATTCTCAAATACAGGAATATTAGAACATGATGATGGCCTTGATTGTGGTCTGTGTACTATAGTCTTTTTGGAGATCTTTCTGTGATCATCACTGAAAGCATTGAAACAAAGCAAGCAATATAGATTGGCAATTTGTTTTGACTTCTACATAAAAACTTACCTGTAAAAGGTAGAATAAATGTTGATAAGCCTCCAGTTTTTTCCTTCTCTCCTTGCTCAAACCTTTGATACCCTGTTTGTCAACCATAACCATCTCTTCCAGTTGACTTTTGCTCTTTTTGTTAAGTTTTTTACTATGCAGTACCACATCCTGCAGACATAACGATCAAAAGATTAGGTCATCTATTCACAGAAAATACAATTATTTATTTCTACAAGGTCCTTTATGAGCAATTTTGTGTGTTTTACTCTGGTCTCTAACTGGTGTTTTGAACACGTTCGACTATCTCATCGCCATTCTGGCTTGCCAACAATGACTAAGAAACCCGATCTTATGTACAAACTCATTCATTTGCAATGAGCAAGCTCTCAAATATTTTGAAGTCTATTCCATTCAACATAGCAAAGGTCTTTAAAACCCAAGAAATTACTCGTTTACTATTAGCAAAATAATGACATTTAGTAAGTGGACAGACTTGGAAGAGAGTAATCTCTAATGCAAGCCACATTCATCCATTCAGATATCTTAAAACAAGCCAAGTGTTCTATTTCCCAGGTGTATTTTAACTAATCCTTATCCTGCATTGTCTGAACACAGAGAACTGCTCAGTGAAGCTACCAAGGGTGCTTAAACAGAGTCTGCTAACCTGAAGAGTGATCCTGTTTTTCACCAGCAGTCCAATCTTAATATCCATTAAGTTCAAGTCTTTCTCCAGCTGCTGATTGGATCGGATTTTTGTAACCACTTCTTCCCTTAACCTTGTTACTTCTAGTTCTTCCTGAAAGTCTAAGTCACTTTGGTCCAAGAGGTAGGCAAATTTGCGCAAGACAGTCAAGGGCGGATTTTCAGCACCAACTATAGTCAAAGTAAATATGCTTGTTAATAGACATAACATTGAACACACAGAACTGGTGGCTACAGAAAAACACTCAACTCTAGAGAGAAGTTCATACCATTCAGGACAAGAGTAAAATATTTTTGCCATTCTATGTAAGTAGAGCTTTGTAAAATTGTTGCTGCAAAACAATTTTATGTACAATTATTTGTTTAGAAATATTTGGAGTTGCTTTTGAAAGGGGATCTTAAATCCTACATTCAAGTTTTTAAAAGCAGCTGAAAACAATAACATACATCTCTTCAAACATACACAGTTTAACTATTAGCACTTACTTAGTGTTCTGTAGTCCTCCCTAGCTTTATTGGCTCTGAGGAACGCTTGTATCTTCACAATTTCTTTATTCTGGAAGGGATCAAAATTAGGCACAAAGAATCAAGAAACCTCTAAACTACAGTTCATATTTTGTGTAAGATGATGCATTTCTAGATAAAGACTGGTGTTGCTAGGGAAGAAAAAATTAAACAAAAAACCTGCACACACTACACAGCCGTCAGGATGAATTTCTGCTCAGAAACATCCTGCATCCTTGAATCCTGGGATTCAAGCGCACTTGCAGTCATTTTAATGCTTTATGCTGAAGATGGAGGAAAAGCACTTACATGATCCTTGAAGTACTGCAGACGTTTCCTATAAGCCCTCCTTGAGAGCCACATTTTGACCCATGACTGAATCTGAAAGTTAAATAAGAACTTAATGTACACTGCACATAGGTGGGTATGGGGGATGTTAAATTATCTTCTGATGGTCCCCTGCTGTGCTGTCATTTTTGGGGATATGTGACCAGACTACTGGGTTCCTATAGTTCAGTGACCAGAGGGAGACTTTGCTGAAATAAATCATAGGCTGAATTCAAGTCTTTAAGATAATGGCTGGTTTCACATCTCAGCTCTCATTTGTACATTTCTTATCTTTAAGGACGGTTGAATATACTAGCTGTGATCTATTCATAATGTAGTAGCCTATTAGCATCCCATAGAAAACTTAGCACTTTCTGGACAAATACATTTGATAATAGTGCCATTTCATTAAAATCTATCAGCTCTAGTATTTTCTAATTCAGTGTTATGGAAAGACAAAGGTAAAGAAATTCCTCAAGCTCTCAAGTTCAAAACACATTAAAAGTACAACACTTACCATTCAAGAACTGAATTACTGAAGCTGCCGATTTAAAAGCTTTCAATTCTTACACAAGTTTCTGAAATAAAAGTCTGTTCATTTTTTACTGTTACAGTTTCTCTGGATGTGGAAAGCCATAGCAATCCGTGAACATAACCAAGCTCTTCAACACAAATGGAATCTTACCTTGACAATAGCAGCAACGTTGCCTTGAAGCACCTTTAGTCTGTCAACGTAGCTTTTCCTTTGCTTGTATCCTTTCCAGAAAGCCTAGTTTAGAAAAAATGCAGGAAACTATTTTCACTAGTAATAGACTACTACGCATTCAAAACTACGTATATACCCTAAAATCAATAGCAGTGTTCATCCTGTACAGGAAAAACCACCATTATGTCAAAAAGTACAGGAAAAAGCAAGCTGTGTTTTTGTATTTTTAAGATGCCTCGATACATTCCATGAGAATTTTGACCAATCTCAACATTTTGGTGTCAAATGCCATTTCCCCTCCATCCCCTGAGGCAATCCTTACCCTGGCTTTTGTCACCAGTACACTCGAACCCGTGACAGTCACAGCCTTTACCTTGTGCACAGGCAGACTCAAGTGCTCTTTCCCATTACACTCAAGAGCTGTTCCCCTGCCACCAATCTTGCCCAGCCCAGGCCTCCTTCCTCAGACTATGATTATCGGTCTACCAAGGTCACTAAGGGCCATCTCGCTACATAGAGGATGTTCCTTCCTAAAACTCTCTCCTTGACTCTCCTTCAACTAGTCCAAAACCAAAACTTTTGGCGAGGATCTCAACAACACAGATAAGCAGCTGCTCTTGGCCTTTACCTTATTTTGACTCTTTTCTTCATCATCCATTTGCTGGCTTTTCACAAGTCATTTCCATTTTAACGCTCACAGAAAACAGAGAGGAACTTTGCCCACAAAGAAAATCTCCAGATACTTTTGAACCTGGCCACAGACACTGCATTCCTCAAAACAATTCAGTCCTTTACTAAGGCTGGACACCATGCCATAAAATGAAAACACAATCCAACAGACAGGCTCTAATAGTATGAGTATGTATTACTACGAATAGTTCAAATATGTAAACATAGATGCCCAAAATAAAAATTACTTGTCCATGATTTTACACTTCCTTCTTCAGTATTAGAGTTGAGGTTTTTTTGGCTAGTTTGTTTTTAACAAGTTGAATAAATTGCTTTTAACAAGAGGTTTTAATTTAACTACCTAAAAATCTACCTAAAAAATCTAATTTAACTACCTAAAAAAGTTGCCTGTGCATTTATTAGTATTAACACTCAGAGTTTCCTTTGCAGTGCTTTTGGTGTACAGGAAGCTGAGCACGTCCAAGTCACACTCCTGGAAATGGAGCCCAAGCCACTCCCTACCCACTTGTGGCTGTTTCACAAAGCAGGGACAAGCACAGCTTCCCATTGGGGATGGTCTGGAAAGGAATGCTCTTCTGCATCGTGCTTCACCACAGAGCTTTTGCCTCAACACTCAATGAGCATCTTCCAGTTTTGTACCGCATATAATTAGGTGCGTCATACAGAACCATTTCTGAATTTCTCTGACCAAAGAAACTGAGATCACAGGTGTACGTGTCCTACTGTTCTTTTAAAATAGGGGGTCTGCTCTGTAGAAGCTCAATGTAGGGGAGACAAGGACAACATTTGCAGAGGCAGATGTTTGAGCTGCTGCTAACAAGGACGGGTTGGCAGCTGTATTTGAGATCTGCGCCAGCAGTGCTTGGCCACCATCCGTCACATTCCCTGCTCCATCCCCAGCAAGGAGACCCTCTTGTTCCAGCCCAGTACCTGTATTCTGACAGCAGACGGCTCCTGGCTTTGCAGATACGCCTTTCGTGCTTCGTAGTTTCTTCTGACCAAGAAGCCCCTTGCTCGGGCTTGCAGCTGAACAATCAGATTTTCATTAGCAAGCCACAGCTGCTCTCGGTTGTAATCTGCTGTAACTTGCCCAACTATGCTCTGGTAAGAGATCATGAAAAAAGGTCATTTAAAAGGAACTAGGAAAAAAAGCC
>JAVCKT010004082.1:0-33314 GCA_032273925.1 Rhynchotus rufescens
AAAAGTCACTATCATGTATAGACTCATAGCATTTTTATGGTGTTGAAGTAGCCAAACAACTTGAAATTGGGATGCAGTGAAGTAGTGTAATCTGTGTCGTTGCAGCTTGCAGTGAGTAAGTGCAGAATGTTAGAGTCACTAGTTGAAAGAGTTCTTAGGTGAAATTCTTAGTTTCAGATCCCTCATTTTAGCTGTTTTAGTTATAATATCTTTGTGATCTTGACCAGCAGCTGATTTTATGGCTTAAAAGGGAAAAACAGAGATGATCAAAAAGGAAGTAGGAAGCAAACCTGAAAACAAGTGAGGCCATGACTCATGGCTAACTTTCTCTTGGCATTTTCTAAACAATCACCTATTGAAATACACATTAATCTATTGGTAAATGAGAGGTGGGGTGTTTTTTTTGTGTTTTTTTTTGTTTCCTCCCCCACACTTTGTTTGTTTTGACACTTTCCCTTTGTCCTTTACCTGGGGTAGTTTCTCATTTCATCTTCTGGAGTGAAATGACCACGTATCTTCTTAACAAATAGGCAAAATGTACCCGAGGCACCTGCAAGCACTGGAATTTGCAGCTGAAAGGAAAATTTTAACACACAAGAAGGGAGCAAATTGGATATATTGTGTGCTTAATGCTGTTTTAAAATAAATAAAACTGTTGTAGAATTAGCCTAATGCTTAAAAACATGTTAATAGTGCTATCTTTATGAAGGTATTCTATTTGTAAAATAGTTTCTTCAAAGTTGTGTCCCTCTTGACACTGCATGTAAAACAATTAATTTCATGCTGCACCTGCTGCTTAGCACATTGTCCCATTCATTGTTTTTTATTTATTGTACTGAAAACTTTGGAGAGCTTTTGTTCTACGACTGGCTCACAGATATTGCAGATTACAAAATTGGACTGCATATCCCCAGGACACTAATACTTCTTTCTGGAGTTTATTCCGGATGTATCACTGTAATTGAGCCCTTATTCAAGTGTTTCTTGCAAAAGCAGCAATCTTTACATTTCTGATGGTTATGTTGGAACAAATATGTTTTTAAGTGGAGTTATGAAGTTATATGGAAAGCTTGTAAGAAGTTGTTTGTGTTTCAGTGTAGGCTGTGCTCTCGTCAGAAGCATCTGAGATCTGAAGTCTGTACGGATTTCATTACTGAGTCTTGTCCAAGTTGTGCTTACCCTACTAAAGATATTGTGTAATATCCAGCGTAAATGGGCTCATTTATCAGTGTATTTGACAGCTCATGCAGTCTTCAGATTGCCCCAGAGGTTTAGCAATGCAAAAAGGGCTCTAAGGCTTCCGTTTGAAACAGCAGTAACCTAAGCGATGGCTGCTTCCTCCTGATAGATAAAATTAAGCTTAATTTGTTTGGCAAAATGGCAGAAATTCCCAGAACCAAGTATAACCAGTAGCATTCCCTCTCTGTATTACTTTGTGCAGCAAGTCCTTTGTGCCTAAATATGACTAACTTAAAAACATGTTTTGCTGCTTCAGAAGTAGAGCCGAAACAAATTGGAGTACTTATTTTATAATCTACAATCTGCAGTAGTGGAATGTTACATTTTATAGAATTTCCTGCTGTTACACACGCAGGTTGTCTGTGTGCTTTAATCTTCACAATAGCAGCCTGAAAAATAAAACCCTACCCTTGGAGATGATGCCGTGCTTCTCTTCTTTGGAGAAGCGCTAATGTAAACTGTGGGCAGTCTTGACTTGACAGCTGTGCTGACAAACCAAAAAAAGATGCTTTTTGCACTAGACAGATGTCTGAGAGTTGGAAGTTTTCCAGTAAAAAGCAGAAAAGCTTTATTCTTCCAGTATGTTCACGTCACATGAAATATGGTCTAAATGAAAGGAATGTTTTCTGGTGGGGGAATATTATCGCAGAGCTTTTTAGCATGCAGAGGATTAGCTTGCTAATCACCTTTTTGAGCAGCTAGATTCTACCAGTTATACAGGAAAATTGTTGATGCTGTGAATGGTAAGGCATTATAATTAAGGAAACTGGTTATTATTTTAACTTCCTTTGATATAATTGCATGGGGCAGCTAGTGCTAGAATGTTTCCAGCACTTGCATGCCTTTTGTTTTAATATTGATCAAATACAGACGTTACATTCATTGATGTTTGGAGACGTTGTGAAAGATCTTATCCAGATGAAAAAGAGCAGGAGCAGACTATATTGAAAAAAATGCACAATATAGAAAATAGCTCTTTACAGCAGAATTAATCCCTAGTACATGCACTCGATTTTTGTCCTGGAAGTTTGTTGGTCATTGCCATCAGTAATACTTTTTGTTTTGAGGGGAAATGAGTGCTCTTTTCTGCACATACAGTGTTCCCCAGCATCTTCACACAATTGCCTGTTTAAATTCCTCCTAGCCCCCTTTATTCTGTTAAAATTGATTTGCTTGTTGGCAATAAAATGTTTCTCTTAGTTGGCTGTAAAGCGACACCAAGTCATGTTTCCTTTCCTGTGCTGCAGGGAAGTGCTGAAATTTTAATCCTCTAAGCTTGTCTTTTAGAGTAACGGAGTGTAATCAAGGGTGGCTTGTGCTTTATCCTACATTGTATGGCTCCATTAAGCATATTTTGTGAGCTGTTAGGCAGTTATGGTTTTGGGGTATTTTATGCTGAAAAGGAGGGGTAGTCACAGACAGCTAGTGAACTGTGTATATAAAGATAGATTGAAGGTTATGGTTGGTGCTATTCCTTGTGCTCTCACTTGCTGTTTTGAGCATTTGATAATTGCAGCTGTAGTTTTAGTTTGTGGTTCTTAAACTTCAGACTTTTTTGAGTGTGATTTCATTTGGGATTATGCAGCTTATCTTCTCTGAAACTTATTCTTAAATTCTAGAAGTAATTCATTTAGCCGATTAGCAGCGAAGAATGCAGTGCGATTTAAACTTCCCTAAATAACATGCTAAACTACGTTACCTTGGATGAAAGGTTTGTTTTCTCCTTTGTAGATCCTCTTCCACTTCTCTTGCCAAGATGGAAAGCTCAGATTCTAGTGATAAAGGAAACCTCGATCAATCAGAAGCACAACGTCAAAGTCAACTGGATCGGTTAGATCGAGAAGAAGCTTTCTATCAGTTCGTAAACAACCTGAGCGAAGAGGACTACAGGCTCATGAGAGATAACAATTTGCTAGGAACGCCAGGTAGGTGATGCTCAGTTTTGTACTCCTTACTGGAACTGCATGCAGGTGAAATGTGTCCTTTTGCTCTTCTCCCGAATGTGTTTCACCAATTTTTTTTTTTTAATTGCTCTTGTCTTCCATGGTAAGAAGTAGCTTTTTGCTTATTTGAATAATTTGAGGGGGCACTAATTATTAAATTTTTCAAATGCAGTTTTGAGCTATGGATAATGCTTGCCATATATATGATTTGGAAATATTTTTGGAAAACTTTGCTTGTTTTCAAAGGTGAAATTACTGAAGAAGAGTTGCTGAGAAGGCTACACCAAGTTAAAGAAGGTCCACCACAGCAAAACAGTGATGAGAATAGAGGTATATACAGTATTTGTGAAAACTCTTAACTTTAGCACCCCATACGGACCTTAACTTGAGTGCAGGAGTGGAACAAGTTAAGCCTAGGCAGGTGCAAGGTGAGCTTTGTTTCGAAACTAAGTGAACGTTATGTCTGATATCTGCTGCAGCGATCAGTTTGGGACAGATTTCACCCATAACGCGTCTGTTACTTACATCAAGATAAAGTTTCTTCTTTCTTGCCTTATTTTTGTTTAGATTGCTTTCTTGTCTGTTTCATTCTGGGATGCTTCTGGCAGTCCTGGTTTTTGTTTTGTTTCTCATTCTTCTTTCAAAGATGCTGTATTGCTTACGTTATCTCCCCACTAAAGATGTTGGTGGACGACTCAGGCTTTTCACTAGGCTTTATTCTTTAGTGAGTTGAGTTTGCTGTGAAGCTGTACTTCAAATGAAGGGTCAGAACAGACTTAGTTCTCTATTTAGCAGACATTAGATTGGCAATGATGTGGAGTTTTTTTTCCTTCCTTTTTTCCTTTTCAAGCAGTTAATCACTTTAATGCATTGTGGCGCTAGATACCTGGTTGACTTTCCATTTACTTATGATAGATAATGTGTGTTGTTCTGTAGCTTGTTTCCTGTATGACCACTACAGCCTCTCCATACGTAGTAGAAAAATGTCCACTCCTGTTCCCTTAAAAGAGCTCTAGCAGATGAGACTTGATGTTACAAGTGAAACACAATAGTGCGTGATAGGATTAAGCACTTTTAACTGTCACTTGTTAAAGTAAGTAATAATGTTCTTGGAAAAAAATCACTCCAAAATTAGCTCAGTACTCTAATTTTGGTAGTTCCCTGTCTTTTTCACAGGTGCAGAGTCCGCAGAAGATGTTTCAAACGGAGACTCCATAATAGACTGGCTTAATTCAGTCCGTCAGACTGGAAATACAACGCGAAGTGGTCAGCGAGGAAACCAGTCTTGGAGAGCGGTGAGCCGGACTAACCCAAACAGTGGTGACTTCAGATTCAGTTTGGAAATAAATGTCAACCGTAATAATGGGAACACAAATCCAGAAACTGAGAATGAGCCATCTGTAGAGCCTTCCAGTGGGGAGGATTTAGAAAACAGCCAAAGTGACTCTGAAATTCCAAGGTCTGAATCGCCATCCACAAGGCGGCCTGGATCAGAAAGGAGCACGTCTGAGGAGCTAACAACTGAGGAAGCCTCTCCTCCTAGAGGGCAGAGGAGAGCAAGAAGCAGGAGCCCAGAACAGCGGAGAACACGGGCTAGGACTGATAGAAGTAGGTCACCTATTAATCCAGTGAGTGAGACTCCTCGCAGGGCTCATCACAATACATCATCTCAAACACTTGACCATTCCTCAGTGAATGAAGCTGAGGGAAGCTCTAGAACTAGGCAGCACGTGACCTTAAGGCAGCATACAGTGGGGACTGAGGTGCCAAGTGAAAACGCAGTTCTGTTTTCAGCCCCTGAAACGAGACCTGCTCCTCAAGCAGCAAGTTCTTCAGAAACTAATGGCAGCAGCGAGTCTGCGACTCCTGGGCAGAGGCCTCCCACTATAGTACTTGATCTTCAAGTGAGGCGGGTTCGTCCCGGGGAGTATCGGCAAAGAGACAGCATAGCCAACAGGACACGGTCCCGGTCCCAGACGCCCAACAACACGGTCACTTACGAAAGCGAGCGGGGAGGGTTTAGGCGCACGTTTTCACGGTCCGAGCGGGCTGGAGTGAGAACTTACGTGAGCACCATTAGGATTCCTATCCGTAGAATCTTAAACACGGGCTTGAGTGAGACGACATCAGTTGCGATTCAGACGATGCTAAGGCAGATCATGACAGGCTTCGGAGAGTTAAGTTACTTTATGTATAGTGATAGCGACGCAGATCCTAGCGGCCCCTCTCCAAATCCGAGCGCGGATGCTTCCGAGCCACAGAACGGAGGCGGTGGTAGTTCGAGCAATGAAGGTACAGACGCGAGCTCAGGGGAGGTGTATGAAGGTGGCAATGAAGGTGGTTCGACGTCGGGCGTTAGGCGAGAAGGGCGGAATACTAGGGGCTCGGTCACGTTTGAAGAAAGTGGTTCTCTACCATTCCTTAGCCTGGCACAGTTTTTCCTATTAAACGAAGATGACGATGACCAACCAAGAGGACTCACCAAAGAACAAATTGACAACTTAGCAATGCGGAATTTTGGTGAGAGCGATGCTCTGAAAACCTGTAGCGTGTGTATTACAGAATACACGGAAGGCAACAAGCTTCGGAAACTGCCTTGTTCCCACGAGTACCACGTCCACTGCATCGACCGCTGGCTATCAGAAAATTCCACTTGTCCCATTTGTCGCAGAGCAGTCTTAGCTTCCGGTAACAGAGAGAGTGTTGTCTAAAAGAGGTCCGAATTCCTGGCCAAACAGCTAGTGTAATAGTGATGGGCAAAGAAGTCACTTCCTTTATGGCCACTTTTTGAGTGGTACCTAAATGTATAGTAATGACTTGGAGTGAATCTTCTCTCATGAAAGCATTTTCTGAATTATAGCTTTTAAAATTGAAGCATTTCTTTAATTAGGGTTTTCAAGGTCTAGTCAGTTTGTGATAAATATCACTTGTCCAAAGACATCCACCCATTTAAAAGTATTTTTTCATTATGAAGACTGTTAAGTTCTTCCCCTGCCCCCCAGGCCAATAAGCATCATGTCCTCAAGCTTGTACTTATGAGGAATTCTTCTGAGAAGTCATCCCGGCTAAATGTACGTGAGTCGTGAAGGATTTTTTTTTTGCAAGAGATCTAGCTACCCGGCTGAAAAAATAATATGAACTTAATTGCACACTTGAACATACTTTTAATTTTCATACTGGGTTAATATTGGACATGTCTGTGTAAATAACACTAATGTTAGCCCTTTCCCCATCACTATGGCACGCTGTAGGATGAGCTGTTAGCTTAATTGGGATATTTATCTTGTTGTGGAAATATAAGAATTGCCTATGCTTGTTTAAATAAAAAAATCTGTTTTAAAATTGTAAAGCTTTTTTGTAGAAGCTCAGTACTTTTCCAATGCACTGTTGTACTAATGCATTAAGAATTAAAATTGTACCATGCTTAGAAATCGAGGTTGCTTTTCATACAAACCCACCACACAGAGAGCAAACTAAAATACAAGCTGCTTTTGTAACTGTGTACCTGTCAAGAGCAGTGCATATCTGTAATATTTATGTGAACAGCTACTGTAATATAAGAACAGTTGAATTAGACATCTTAATTGCATTTAAAAATGGAAATTAAATGTTATAATTGCAGTGTTTTGGCTCAGTAATGCCACCAGAAAGACGATAAAAATTAGAAACTGCTCTATTGACTGGTTATTTCTTTGGTTACTAATATGTAATAATACAAATGGGTATGTCCCAGTTGATCAGTAAGATTTATGCCCAATTTTTATCAAAACTTTTTTTTTTAAAGTTTGAGGCAACTCTTTGTAACTCTTCAGCAGATAAATAATGACAGGTTTTCTTTCTCTCTTTTTTTTTTCTAGTTCTCCACGAGGTTCAATCATATGGGTACATTCTGGATCTGGTAGTGAATGTGCCAATACCCAGTGTTAGTAGCATGTGACTAACGTGCCACAGAAGAGTAATTCTAAGTATTAACTGGAAAGCAGGTCAATTATTAGAGTGTGAACTTATATTTGAAATTTCTAATTGATTACTGTAGTACACTGCTGGCAATGGGCAACATGCACACCAAAAAAAGCTCTTTATACTCCTGTTGTGAGGAGATTAAAACTGGTTAAGTTTTCCATTAAAAGTAAGTATGTGGCATATTAAATTGAGAATTGGAAAATGTACCTCAGCACTCATCAGTGTCAAGGGCAAGCTTCTCCTTGCCTTGTCGATGGGCTATTTAAACTATTCTTTCTGTTCTGTTCTTCAGTGATCTTTCTGAGCTAATGAGTGCAGCGGGAGGACATTTATTTCATCTTCAGGGCAGTAGCTAGGAAGGGATATGAACTGCTCTTGATGGCTATAGGGGAAATGTTGCTTGTTCCTCTGGTGACAAACAAAAAACACCAAAGCTGGCTTTTTTTTTTTTTTTATTTCCCCTAATTAAAACACATCTGTAGTGTTTTATGGTGGTGGTTGCGTAAGAGCTGGTCTCAGCTTGAAGCCATTTTAACTTCTCATCAGCTCGTTGAGGAATCCCTTGTGTCCTGAAGTTCCAAATTTTCTTTTTCTCCTTGTGCATTTTGTGGTGGTTGGTTCAGTGGGAAGCCCTGCCTGGCTCTTGAGCTCGTTTCCTCCTGGTGGGACACACCGTTGCGGCAGAGGGCTATGGGTGGCCTTGTTTTTTGTTTTAAGCAGAAGAATAAATGAGCTTGTGCTTTTAAATTTTCCCTCTGATGTTCATCACTGTAAGATTGGAAATTAGCTATTGTCAGGTGCTGGCCTATGATGAATGTAGACAATGTACTTTTATGCCAAAATTTCCTCAGCAGAATGACACTTCTGAGTTTCTTCCAGCTGTGTATGCAGAGCAAATCCGTGCTCTTGGCTGCAGCTCCCAGGGGCTCCACTGCCTTACTGCAAAGTAGAAGTACAAGGGAAAAACCAAAAATTGCCTTTCTCTGTGGCTGTGTTGTAGATTTTGGAACTCGGAGCTGCATCTCCGAGGACTAAGGATGGTGACCAGAAAGAGAGGAGCCCGCTAGTGCTAATTGATGTGAAGCACGGCTGGGATACGCGGCATCCGGCATAACCTTCTCATGTTCTAAGTTTCCAATAACTGTACACTTCGGTAGAATCAACTTTACGGTTTTGTTATAGCTTAATAGTGGCATGCCTTAACATTTTATCTTTATGTAACAATAGCAAAGACTAAATAAAATGTTGGCGGTTTCCCAAATGGTACCAAGAACCCATAATTTGACCTCAGTGAAGATGCCCTCAGCTGGTGGGGCGGTTTCGGGTACTCCTGGAGGCTCCTTTGGGCAGTGTTGTGCCCTGACCTCTTGAGGTAACTTTGCTGCTTTTAACATTACATTGGAGCTGGGAAAAGCCAGTGTCGACCCCTCGGTGGCTAACAGAGTAGACTGGACTTTATCTAGGTTTGCAGTTAGCCAGGTGTGCTGTGTGTGAATCGTTTTGGTACCAAGCACTTGTGCTTATGGCATCCCCAAACTGCTTGTTTGACATTGCTCTTGTGGGCAGGATGCAGCCGCCTGACTCGGGCCTATTGCTGCCTTAAGGGTTAAAACGGGTATTTTTTTGGTCATTTCCTATGGCCGGGTGGTTGGGAGCAGCGTCACTGCCAGCTTCGGAGTGCCACCTGGTGGGAGCCTCTCCTGCCCTTCCTGTGCAGCACGTGTTTTTTGGGTTTTTTTTTTTTCCTTCCTTTAGTGCTTAATTCATTAATAGACTGCAAATTCCTGAGACCAGGCTTCCCTTTTACATGCACATTTTTATTACTGAAGTTGTTTTTCTCTCTGTGCAAAGGGCTTGCAGGCGGTTAGTAGGTGCAGTTTCAGGATGACCTGACTCGTGCAGCTCCCGCGTGCGTTGAAGTTGCACCCTGAGAGCTGGAAGGCGTTCGGTAGGAAGCGCTAACGTGTGCCCGGAGCAGCTGCACGAGCCCGATAACGCCCCGGTTTGGAGGGAGCTGCAGTCGCCCGTGGTGTCAGCTTGCAGCTGGGTGCGTCCCAGCGCCGCTGTCACCCCGTGTCCCCTTGTGCAGCCGGGCTGGGCGAGTACACGGCGTCTGCAGCACCCTGACCCTGGTAGATCGCAGTGGGTGTTTGTGGCCCCCATGAGATGCGACGTGGGGCTGCAGCAACACGGGGCTAGGGGGAAGGAGACCCGACCGGCTCTGCCCCTTGCTCCATTGGTGGTGCTGTGCGGTGTTTTCCCAGTCTCCCAGGAAGATCCTGGCCATGGCAAGGCAGGGCTTCATCCACCTGCCCTAAGCCACAGCCGTATCTGGCACTTCCCTGTTAAACACACGTTACAGTAACCGCGGCTCTCCGGCCTCTCCTGACAGGAACGCTCCCCAGGGCAGGGATCTCTAACTTTGCACTCTTACAAATGGATTTTTTTTTTCTTATGGGGAGAACAAACTATCCATTTTGTTTTGATTGTCTCATCTCCCCTTTAAGTTCCCTAGGCCCTGTCTTGGATATCTTTTTCTTCCTTTGTTTTGTACAGCAATTTACGTCTGTTTATACTGGACTCATTTAGTGCAGAAACGTTACTCTGAGGTCAACAGAGAAGAGTTTGAGCAGAGTTGATAGTGAACGTTTAGGAGGAGTTTACACCCTTTGTAAGATGTCATGATGCAAATTTCCAGAGCCTCAATAAAATGCATGAAGTGATCATTTTGTGCTTGATCATCACTCCTCGGGTTTATTCTTGTTACAGGGGGAATGTGTTGGAGACCGTTGTGAGGGATGTGATAGGGACCGACCTCACTGGGCAGCCCCCCAGCTTGGGGCCTCACTGGCCTCGTGTCTAGCTAAGTTCCCACGGGAATTGATTGCTCCTCAGTGTGCCAGACGTCTGCGCATCTGTCAGTGGGCAATACGGGATGCCAGCATCCCTGTGCTGTCCTTCACGTAGCAGCTGTGGCATTTACTGGGAGCCAGTGATCTGGTTCTGGTGCTGCAAACGTGGGGAACACGCTGTGCTCATCATGCTTGCTGTGCCTTTCTTAAGCTCTCCCGGAGGAGAGGCCACCTCTCCGGCGGAGCCGCGGCTTCCCGACGGCCCGGATTCCCTTGGGAGCGCCCAGCCTCGCTGCGCCGCGACGGCCCGCAGTGAAGGGGGAGCTGGCCAGGAGGAGGAAGAGGAAGGATGTTTTCCATGCTTTGTCCAGCACCAGCAGCCACCCTTCAGCTCCGAGGCAGGAGGTTGTGCTGCATAAGATTGGCTATTACGGTAAATTTTATATGAATCCTTTTAATGTATATTTTGTATATGAAATACAAGCTGTTTAGATATATGTGTATATATGCAAACTTCATAAGCATAGAATAATATATATATAGCTATGATATCTATATAGATATCTAGGTATATATAGATAATATAAACTGCAGCTCTATTAAACATACTAGATAGAGATATATCTGCTATCTCTATACTATATAGTGTGCATATATGCACTATATATAGATGCTATATAGATATATTCTAGATACCTCCTAGGTATATACTCTCTCTCTAGGAATATGTAGAGCTATATTAGACATATAGCTTGAATTAATAGCTGCATCACATACCTATCTATATAGCTAGGTCTACATATAATTATAGATGTATATCATTTTCATGTATATCTAATGTATGTAATTTTAGCCAATGTATGCTAGTATAAATTTGCATATGTTTAGTATCTAATATATAGACTATACACATGCATTCCAATTTAGGTCTGAATGTAAACTATAGATGTAATATATACTGTACTATAGATCTAAAATATATAGTATGTATATATACCATGTATATACTTATACCATGAATAGAGGGATATATATAAACTGTATCTTATTACATCATATAGGTAAATACTAGCTTATATTTGACACCTAATCTATAAAATACATTATTGTAAGTTATTGGTGTTAATTTAAACCAAGTATTTGCATTATTGTAAGTTATAGGTGTTAATGTAAACCGAGTATTTGCATTAATAGGGCAACACTTTTTATTGTATAATAAAACGATGCATTTGTGGCTGGGCGTGAGCCCCACGGCTGCCGCTGGGGGCTCCCATCCTGCCCCTGAGAACTGCCGAGGTTGTGACAGGTGTGGTGGGCGGCTGCGGCTAGGGCTTCTGGCGCAGCCCTCCTGCATGAGCAGCGCTTAGATATGGGCGTCGTGTGCAGAAACTTCAATAGCTCTGGCCGAATTTGTGGACAACCGCTCGGCTCTTGCATTACGGTTGCAATAAGAGCATCCTGCTGGGATTTGCTTCGCCCTCTTCTATTTCAGCTCTTTATATCGATCTGAAATGATGTGTTTTTCTTTCAGAAACTTTCCTCTTCCCATGCAGCCTTTCCCTGTCCTGAGCACCAAGCAATCTGCACCTTGTCCACAGTGAAGGCTTCGTTCGAGCCCTTGGTCCTGCGCAGCGCCCAGCGGACAGACGGACAGACACAGCACCACCGTCCGTCTTTTACAACCAGGTTTATTCTACAGGGCTCTTAAACAACATTCAGAAACATTTACAAAAATGTGCTATAGATTTTCTTTTCTTTTTTTTTCTGTATACCGAGACTCAGAGGTTCACATTCTGAAAGGACAGGCGTACATTTAAGACACACACGCAAAGACTTGTAACTTCCAAATACAAAATTTTAAGGGCATATTGAGTTATAAGCAGACTTAAAAAAAAGAAGAAGAAAAGAAAGGCAGGGGTGCCCGGCTGCCCAGGGCGCTCGCAGCTCTCACGGGCGCTGCCAGGCGGTGAGAGCCGCGAAATCCAGCGCAGCTCCGGGCAGGGTGATTCCCACCACGGACCTGGTGCCCTTCGGGCTCCGTGGGCAGAATCAGACACACTGCGAGAGTTCAGCATTGCACCTCCCTGATGCAGTTTGATTTAATGTGCTCAACAGCATTAAAAATCGAAGGGGTCAGGCTGCTAGAAGGTCCCTTGAGGGAGCAGAATTAAAGTTTGGGACCAGGTGTTTGCGGCCCCATCCTGGGGGATGCTAGAAATGCTGCTGAAAAGACCCTGGGATTTAAGACCTTGTCAACTGGGAGCAATAAAAAGAAAACAAAGGCACTGAAGCCATGCAGAAACTGAAGCCATGCCAGGGACTAATCCACCATATACACCACGATAAGAAACGTACACAAAGCTTCGCTCCTCAGCAAAACCAGCACTCATCTGGGTCTCACACATGCCGAACCCTCCAGCTTTTAATTATGGTGGCAATCAGGACAGGGGCCTTCCCACAGCTCCTACCCAGGGAAATTTTAGGACTTTTAAGTCAAGAATTTGTGGCAGTGCAGGCACAGCCTTCCAAACCCGCACGGGCCGACGAGCTCAGGGCGAAGCGCGCTGCGATGTTCCTGTTTCACAGCCACCACGTGCTCCGTCCGGGCGCCTCCGGAGCCACGCGTGCTCCCTCGAGCAGCAGGGGTTAAACACGGGGCCTTGGTCTGCAGCAGCAGGCACACAAGGAAAAGAGAACAAGGCGGAAAGGAAGAAAAAAAGGCAACTGTGCGGTTTTAACAGCCTGGAGCTAAGGATTGGGAGCAGTGACGGCAGCCAAGCGCGGCCGCACGAGCTGCTGGGACATGTCCTGCTCTCGGCACGGTGCCTCTGCCTGCAGCTGCTCTCATCTCCCCCGGAGGATGGCCTTCGAGTCACAGAGATGATTTGAAGCCCTTCATGGATTTCAGCTGGAATAAACCTGCCCCAATTAACCAAGGGAGCTACAATATAAAACATGTCCTTCTGGGGCTGTGGTGGTGGCTGAAATGTAGTGGATGGTGCCATGAAGGAGCAGCCTCTGGAGACCCAGGGAGACGTTGCCAAGAAGAGGCCGGACACGGCACAGCACAATGCATCCATGCTGGGCAATGCAGACACGAAGGGGACGAGGGGCATGCGGGATCCTATGTACAATCCGCGGGCAGCGTGGATTTGGGGAACAAGTTCTACTTGGCGCCGTGAACCCCCTCAGCTGCCCGCATCCCTCTGCAGCTCCCAGCTTGCAACGAGCGGGATCCACGTCGGGAAGAGCAGGACAAGGCGGACGCTCCGGCGCTGCTGAGTGCCCGCTCGTCCTTAAGAGCGCGCTGACAGCTGCAGCGCTTGGCGCGCGTGGGAGGGCAGCGGAAAAGCCGGGGAGACAAAGATTACAGTGTGACCTGCTGAGATTTTATTCGCTTTTGTGCCGGGCTGGAGCGGCGTTTGCCCCTTGGAAGTGGCCGCCTCCAGCAGCCCCTCTGGAGCCGCGCTGGGAATGGACGGGCTTGGCTGGGACCTGCAAGGGACATGGAGGGCGCGGGCCGGACACCCGGGCGGTTCAGCGTGCCCTGCCTGTGGCCGGCTATAAAACAGTGTTATCAGCTGTAAACCTCTGTTGTGACACATAGAAAACTGGGAGAAGGACGAGGTGCTCGATCAACGTTGAATCTTGGTAAGAGTTCTCCGTAGAAAAACAGTTAGAGGAAAAAAAATGAGGCTTTGAAATCAAAACTGCCCCGAAAAAAAAAAAAAGCTTTTCTACTAGTTAAGAGCATTTAACTAGAAGATTTTTTTTTTCCTTTACAAACATAGTGCATCTGCAATCATTGAGAATTACAGTCTGTTTAGAAAAGGGCCTGTGCTTAGGCTGTCGAGAAGATGCTGGTGGCAATAGTGTATGTAGGTGTGCGTGTGTCAGAGTGGAGGCCCGGGCGGGCTTAGATGTGCGCCTCGGAGGCCGGGCAGCCCGGGAGCAGCTCTCCGTTCATGACCGTCTCTGAAACCAGCATCTTGTCTTTGCCCGAATCCAGGCGCTGCTTCTTGAGCATCCTCTGATGAACCAGGGGCACAACGGCTAGCACCAAGCCTCCTATGATGGGGGGAACTCCAGCAAAGTAGAAGGCAATGTGGTAATTCCCAAAAACGTCTTTGAGGTATCCTGAAAGAGAAGATCAAGGTGAAAGAGAAGAGCAACAAGGGCAGTCTAACCACTAGCTTGTCTCCTGCCTCAAGGGAGCACCTCAGCTCTCCAGCTCTGCTCACCAGGCTTGAAGACTTGGTTTTTAAACCGTTTCTATCCCAGACTGCTCCTTGGGCTCCTCAGTCTAACAGACACGGGCAGACCCCGTGTTGTGGCCAAGACAGAGCAAAATCAGACATATTTTGAACAACCCTGCAAGCAGGTTGTGATAATGCCAGGCAATTGAACATTTTGGGTGGCACTTTGGAGAGCTTTGACAAGCACCAGGTGCTTAGGAGAAGAGGATATGAGCTCCTCCTGGGCCCAGGGACACTTTGTCCATTTTGGGGCGTAATAGGAAAAACACATGCTGCTTATTACGGACTATAACAGAGCCCCTGAAAACCAAAACAGTCTGCGCTGGCGAGTTCAGCAAGTTCTCACACAGCCTGGCGTCTGCGGGGAGTCACACGTTACTGCTCCTACCCTGGAAAATCTCTGTGAGTGTCTCAAGCTTGCTTGGGAACGGAGCCTATGCACCGGCCCCCTGCCTCGGCTCCCATGCCGCAGGATCCAACACGGAATGTTCTGCAGCAGCGGAATAACGGAGCCGCCGCCACAGCCACCGAGCTCCTCACGATGGCACCGAGCCCCACACCGGCTGCCAGAGGCAGGAAGATCAAACGTGCTCAAACATTTTTAGCTTCACTCTCTCAGATGCAGATGTTCTGCTGTTTGAGGGCCAGTTTCTGCAAAGGGCTGCCTTTTAAGGGCGTTTGGGTTATTGGTGCTCCAGCAGGAGCATGAGCCTCCACACGACTCGCGCTCAGGTGTCTCCATCTCTAATTCAATAATCCAGGGCCTGAATTAATCAGCTAACGGTCTGTCCTTAGGCCTCGCATTATACAGGAGTTCCAAAAAACACTAATCTTTTTGTGACATGTTACTGCAAGTAATACTTCTATCTATTCAGTATGAATATTTTTGTCTGTACAGTCCACACTGCATTTGCTCCTCTGCTCAAGAAATTCCTTGCATGCCATTCCATACCATCTTGGAAATGAATCATTGCCTCCTGATTTTTAGCCTATCTTTCTGGGACATTAGCTCCTGTGCTCATACTGCTTCTGGGCCTCTCTTGCTGCTCCCTCGCCAAAATATGAGCCCAGGCAAAAGCATCTGCTAGTGTCTGCTCCCTCCCCACAGCTGGGTCCAAAGGCTCTACCCACCTGCTATTGGCGGACCAGCAGTCATGGGCACGGCCATGAGGCCCATGAGGTACCCTATGGCCTGGGATGCCTGCATGGGCCCCACCAGCTCGAAGGCTATGGGGGCCATGATGGTGGTGAAGAACCCATCGCAGAGGCCAAGGAAGAGGCAGATAACGATGACGCCCTCGAAGCCTCGGCACTGGGGGATCATCATGCACATGAGGCCCAACAGCATAAAGGACGCAACCTGAGAGACAAAAGCAGAAATGGTCTTTAGGTGTCTGCAGAGGAGGAGGAGCTCAGGGTTTCCAAAAGCTGCAGGACTATTGAGGAGGACTAAGAGGAAGCTGTTCCGCACTTTCCTTGTAGTGACTTGAGGGTGTTTCATCTTAAAAGGAGAAGGTGAGGTTCTTGGGCAGGTAGCACAAACTTCAGGAGAAACAAGTCCTCAACCTTGTAGCTGCAAGTCCTCAGCTGATGCTCAGGCCCCTACCAGGCATCATGGAGAGACGTGCAGCTGCTCTGGGCATTGCTGTGACTTGGGTGACTCGTTTGCTGCCTGATTCTTTCTCCTGCTCCCCTTCCAGCCATGCCTTCCTGGCCCTCCCTGCCACTCTCCTTCATGCCCTTCACTTTTGTCCTGTTGTGAAAAGTTCCTAAATGACCGAAGGCCTTATGCACAGTGAAGAGCACTATTTAATCCCAACATTTAATCAGTAGGAGGTGGATTTTTTATAGTACTTAAATTAGAACAGATTTTTATTCAAAACATCCGGTCACTAAACTAAGCTCAAGCATCTTGAACAGGAGCTGCAAAGCCAAAGCTGCTTGTTTACACAGGTGATGCTCCAAGATCCAGGAACAGAAGATCCACCAAGCACACCCCTAGAACAACTGAGAAGTTCGTGGGAACAAAGATGAGATCACTCAAGGACAGCTTAGCCTCTGAGCACAACCCTGGAGTTGGGAACATCTCACGGCACAGAGGCCCGCCTCCCAGAGATGACTTCTGAAGGAGGACATTACTACCCATTCCCCGGTCATCTTTTCACCCCTTTGGATCTCTGCCAGGAACACAGGACTTTGCTTTATGCTTTATGCTTCCTGCTTCTTGGAATTGCAAACTCCAAACCCAAAGAAATTCTTTGATTTGAATTGACAGCAGGACTAGCATTTCTTCATCTGAACTAGAGAAAGGCTTTAATGCTGCTGAGTTTCTCTTTCCTGATCAAGGGCTTCTAAGGTCCCTTCTTCCCCAGGGAAAGAGCCAGGCAGTTGCACGAGCGGCTTTAGCAGTTCGTCAAGACCAAAACCATGCTTTAAATGATGGCAATACTGAACAGATCAACAACAAGACCAGCAACACTGCCATCAACCCTCTGCTCTTATCTCAGAGAAGTCCTTTAAGAAGGACCTGTTAAGAAGCCTTAAGAAAGATTATCTTGTGGATTATCTGCTAGATTTCAGCAGCCTGTTTATCAAAACCAAAAGAAGGTGAGAGGGTGTCTAGCAGTTAAGGAAAGAGTCAGGACTAGAGGCTACTACTGCTGAACTGATATTGTCACCTCCGACTTGGGGTCAAGCGTGTAACTTCCTGTTCCTCTGTGTGTTCTGCTGTAAGACATGTTGTTCCCTCATGGGATATGAGAGTGTTATCTAATGGTAGGAAAAGATCTGTCATCAACAGTTCCTAAGATGAGTACCCCAAATAGCTGATCTACAGTAGTTAGCATGGAGCTACATGAAGGATCAAGAAGAACTTACTTGCAAATAAATCTTTTTTAGTCCAGGAATGCAGTCACCAATCCGGCCTGAAACCAAGCGACCAAGCCCTGAAGTGGCTCCAAGGCAAACCAAGAGAATCCAGTCATTTTTGTTTTCCTTAAATTTATTCTCCACATATTTTATCTAGGATGAAGGGAAAGAAATAAGGCCGTTAATCCTCCCTATGTTACTTCATCTCATACACCGCAAATGGATGAGCTGGAATGACCTTAAGCAAAGATTGTTTTGAAAGGAGCACACACTTGTAAATGCTGAGCACGTGTGTGGACTTCTGTCAGAGGACTCACTGCTCTTCAGGATGGCTACGCCGCTCATGGTCCCACCATGCTGACATGAGCTCACCTCATCCACGCATCGCAAACCCAAAGGCCAACAACTTTTTGTCCCTTCTCTCTCATTACTGATCCTTCCCTGGCATTTGAGTGTGACAGAAATGCCACCACCTCATCCATGGAGTCATGTGAGTCCAGCAGTGGCGAGCAATTGCTCAACAGCCGCTTGATGCAGAGGTGGTTTGCAGGTAGCAATCAGCGTGGTGCTTTGCATGAACATTCAAAAGCCATCTCCCCCCATCACTATTCCTGTTTACAAGAATGCCTAGAGCATTGTCTTAATTTCAAAGCTTTTGGCTGCTCTGTCTCCACTGGTTCTTTCCTCCTGTCCTCCAGCAGCTTCCTACCTGCTCATCACGCTCTCTTCTCTGCTCACAAGTAGCCCTGTCACTCGGGGCAAAGGGACCCCCCTCCCTTCCAGCCCTGACGGTGCTCTTACCAGGTGCAGGTAGGGTACAAGGTATCCCAGCACAGCAGTAGCAATCCCAAAGGCCCAAATCCGATAGGTCTTTCTCCGGAAAACCCTCAGGTTGAAATACTTGCGCATCTGAGACCAGCACTGCTGCTGCACGCTCCGGCTGACCGCCTTATCTGGCCCATCGTGCTGAGAGTCACAAGAAGATGGCAAGATGGGCCGATAGGTCAGGGACAAGAATATCTGGATGAACATAAAGGCACTGAGTACTTGGAAAGTGTGCGCCAGCCCAATGGCCTTCCCAATTGTCTTCAGGAAGAAGGGGAGGGAGACGGAGAAGAGGCAGCTGCCACCGGCCACGATGCCGTTGGCCAAGCCGAGGCGGCGTTTGAAGTAGTGACCCAGGATAACCAACGAGGGCTGGAAGGCGAAGGAGCTGCCGCAGCCGAAGAGGATCCCGTACGTGAAATAACGGACTTCGAGGGACCTAGCAGAGAAAACAGAGGCAGGGAGCTGTGTTACACGGGGGGCAAACAGACTTTCTCATGCGGTCTAGCCGAGCCGCGCGTCAGGACCGAGGGCTCGCATGCCATGAGCACTGCACAGACAGCCCGGTCTTGAGGAGCTTATTCCCCAGACAAAGCAAGGATTATCCTCATTTCACAGCTGGCATGTTAAATCTCAGAGAAAATGGAGTCTAGCCGGGAGAGCTTTCTGCGGTGCGGCGTGCGGAAGGCGGCAGCCAGCTACGCTCCTTGGGAACGTTACCCAACTCGAGCAGGTTTTAAATCACAGTAAAAAAAGCTTAACTAAGGCAGGAAGGGTGTATTATTTTTAGCTAGAAATCCATTTTTTTTTCCACTGAAACAACTAATTGGAAACACTCTGCAGCCAGTGTTTAAATGCAGAAGGCACCAACCTCCCTGATTATTAGGCACTTAGGACGGGAACATAGCGTTTCCGTCCAAATTCCAGACTGGTTAATTATGTTCTTCATCTCAGAGCAACTTCAGCAGTTTCCATTAGATGTTTAATAGGTTTCATTTTTACCTTACAGAAGTGACTGCATTTGAGGAGGGAGTGAAGTGGCTGCTCTGCAGAGCATGTGTTAAAGCACTTGAGCCCCTTTGGAAGGAGCCGTTTCTCTGCTGTTGACCAGCTTTTCCCAGCAGCAGCAGCTAAGAAAGGCTAAAGTTAGGCAGTGCAAATAACCTCTTGAGTTCCAGCAGGTTGCTCTGCAGAAGAAAGATTTTTGCCTGCCTTTGCACAACACATTCAGCTGCAAACCTCTACCACCAAAACGCTGCATGGGAGGAGAGCGTGATGGAAACACCTGGGCTATGAACTGACCTGAAGATGCTGCAGGGCTGAGTCCTGCTAATTCCAGGACTCAGAGTTGCTTGCATAAAAGACTAAACACCCTCCCCAGAGCATGAGAGAAGTTGAGAAAATGCTTCTGAGAGCATCATTTATTCCATTACGAGCTCGTCTCTTTAGCCAGCTGAGCCGCAAGCCGAACGTGATCATCGTACGAAACTGCTCGAGGAGGAAGGGCTGCCACGAAAGGTAATTCCTAGCTAGTCCAGGACTCAGCTCTGTCGGAAAAACCCTCTGCTAGAAGAAGTGAGGAGTGGGATTGCACAGGCTGCTCACACAGCCATCCCCGGCAGAGCCCCGAGGGGAACGGGGACGTCACGGGCACCAGGCACTGACCCACTTACTGGGAGCTGTGGACGCTGCAGGGATCCTGACCACCCACGCACCAGTCCTGCTGATCCCAGCTAAATCACGCCAGCTTTCAGGACTGAGGCTAATCTTACATTTTGGATAAGGGGAGGCAAAGGCAACAGGTCCCGTCTGCCCCACGCTGGCATTAAGACCTTCCCACAAGAGCCACAAAAGTGGGGGCTTGGTTCAGCCCTTTATCTTAGCCGGGGTTTTCAATCCCGTTGGTTGGGAATGAGCCAGCTGCTCGCTGTGACCTGATGGGAAGCGTGGCGGCGTCTCCAGGGGATAATGAGGCTGCCGTCCAACGGCTGCCTCTCGCTCACCGCGCGCCTGAAGCGGCTCCTGCTCAGCCCCACCGACCGAGCCTCTGGGGTCTTTCCCACGGAGGGACATCCTTAGCATGGCACAAAGACGGGAAGGGCAGCTCAAGAACCCCCTTGGGGGAATGGTGAAGTTCAGCCACATGCCAAAGTCTCATAGGTGGTAAGGAAAGGCCGAGCGTGTGGTGAGGAGCAAGGGTGAAGGAGGTGCAGGAAGCAAGAGCCAGCTGGCCTGGCGAGAAATCCCGTGCGTTATTAACACTGAGAGATGAAAGGAGGCCGGAGCGGTAACACTGCTGCAGAGCACGAGAGCTGAGGAGAGGTCCCCGCTCCTGGAGGGCCATGTAGGAACCTTGGTGTGGTGGGAAGCAAAGTGGGAGGTGAGATGTCTGGGGGGCTCTGTGCCCCCCCTACAGACAGATCTGTGGTGGGAGCTTGTGTTTCACTATCTCTGGGGCTACTCTGTCCTGGCAGAGGTGAGAAGAGCTCGCCGGCTGCTCCAGAAGCCCCTCAATGACTCAGAGGACATGGATGACACACAGTGACATCCCAGGGCAGAAGGAGAAATAGGGCTAGGGAAGATGAAACAGAAGGAGAGCTAATTATTCCCCACCACAAAACTCAAAGTGCTCAGAGAGACCAGGGGAGGGTTTGGGGTGCCCAGGAGACGTGATGGACAACAATCTACCAAACTAGCCAACATTTCCACTTCTGACCTTCTCCGCCTTCACACGACAATGTCCCACTCCGAACTGGCAGGAAAGGGGAGCATGAACCCAGCGGACACTCACTCGCCCAGCAGCAGCCCTGGCTGGTTAGTAGTGCACCGACGCGCGCTGAAAGGCGCCTAGCGAAGGCTGGAAAGGAAGGATAAGCCTCTTTGCTCCTCTTGCTGCCAAGCTGCGTGCCAGCTTCCCAGCTGCAACAAATCCAGAAATCCCGAGCTTCTCCTGCTGGTCTCTGTTTCTCGGCATGGCTTGTTTATTTAGTGTTTTCCATATGGAACGCCCAGCATTTTGTGAGTAGGAGGCTCACGCTGCCACAGAAATAGGCTGCTGAGTCCAAGTGTCTCCTGAGTGAGCTTGGCCAGGCAAGGATGGGGCAGAAGCAAGTGGTGCCAGGAGGGGTGACAAGAGCCACCTCAAGCCTGGATCGATGAAGGATGGGGTTTAGGGTCAATGTGCTGCATGATCTTTAGGACTTCTTCAACGGAGCTAGCCTTGGCTTTTTGATGCCTCCAGGTTCCATGCATTTGGGCCAACCTGTGTGCTTGCTGCAGTGCCTCCTCCATCTGAGGCTCTGTAGAGTTTGAGACAACAAACTAAAAAGGCCTCCTGGTTGCTGTGGGCAAGCGGGAGTCGCTAGCTCCATATCTGGGGCTGGAGCTCCTTGATGAAGACGGAGCAGCCCTGCTGCTTGTCCTCTGATCCTGCTCAGCTTTGCTCAAGGCAGCTCAGTGGAAAATCCTCCCTTCCCTTCCTGCAATACAGCTGCAAAGGGGTTTCATTCCTCCCTTAAAAGGCAGCCAAAGGAATTTCAGCTAGGAGCAAGAGAGCAGGAAATACGGATTTCAGCTCTGAAGTTCTCCTGGAAATTATATTTTTCTCTGTGTGCCTTTTTTTTTTTGTAAGCCCAACACAACAATCCACTGGCAGCGCTGTGGTCTCTAGAGTGCTTTTCCTTCGCACGAACACTTTACAATAGGGGGAAAAAAGAGTCAAAGTTTTGTTGATTAGAGGGAAAGAAAGATTAGTGGGGAATTGCTCCGAGCGTTTGATCCTGCTTTCTGCCTAGAGTTATGGGGCACTTTCCCACAGGATTTATCAGACTTTCTCCAATTACTGTTATCTCTCTAAATACAAAGGGCCATCATTGTGGGGTTAGGGAGACGGCTGCTCTCTTCCAGGCAGCTGTTCATGCTGTTGAAGGAGAGGGCTGGAGTTTCCCAACATGCCCAAACTAAGGCAAGGCCACGTGAGCTTTCTGCTGAAATGGCTCCTCCATCTCTGTCCTTGGTCAGTGAGGGGCTTTGCTGGGACATGGGTGTCCCCTGCTCCTGGGACTGGGGAGCAAGGGAGTATTTATAATTATTATGAGGCTCGGTGACACTGCTGTGTTCACTCAGGGTTGCTAAAGCTCTTCCTGCGTCACGCTCCTCTGTGCCAGGAGCTCCTCGGCGGGGAGCAGCCAGGAGCCACATCACATAGCAGAGCCTCCAGAGCAGCCTCCACCCTCGCACCGTAACAGCGGGGCCTCCCGCAGCCCCATGGAGACAGCTCTTGGCACGCTCCAGCCCGCCGGACCCTCCTGCTGCTCTGGGAACAGCGCACGCACGCACATCTCTGCAGGAACCCAAGGGCTGGGACAAGCTCGAGGGTTTCATCAAACGCCGGTCTTCAGGGTAAAAGTCCCCCTTGCGCTGAGCTGGTTCTCATTAGAAGCCCGCAATGGAGGCCGACCATCATGTGGCTGAGCAGCTGATGGCCCATGCTTTCTGCACGACATAAAACTCCCCAGAGACGTCTTCTCTCCCAGCATGAAGCGTTTGAAGGCCTCCTCAACCATGGCCAGAGGCCGGCCTCGCCGGCGCCAGCAGCCAGCCTGGCACGGAGGCGGCTCTGGGCACGGCACAGCCGGGTCGTCCTTTCTGGAACAAGTGTGTGCGTTTGCTTGGAAAAAAAAATAAACCTCTGGGAGCATTATAATTAAAACAATATTGATTTCAACTGAAATCCAAATACTAGCAATGTTTCTATTCAGGCAAGCTTGGGCAAATGATATTTTGGAGGATGTCTCCACAGTGCCCAAGTATGGAGCTCTTGAGCCTACATCTAAGGAGAGCCACATAGGATGAGGACACCAGGGTGACCGCTTTTGCTTCCCTACCAACGCAAATGTGCTGGGCTGGAAAAATTGATAAAGTATCAATCACACTAAATCAGGTAGACCTACCATCCAAATGTGCCTTGGTGACAGGTTGCCAATGGAAACGTAGGGGGAAGGGACTAGCCATGGAAAATACGGAGCAGCAGCCATTCGTGTTGTGTCAGGAACAGCTGGCTTTGAAGCCAGGGCCAGCTGGGAACAGCAGAGACTACTCCAAACCCCATCTATGCTCCTGATTTCCAAGCTCCTGCATGCGGAAACTTTTGGCCTTCCTTCAGCACATTGCACCTGAGTGAGCACCATTCACTCTGGCCAGGTGTAACCAGTCAAATAGCACCTCAAATTGTATTTTACTTTCAGTACCAAATGTAAAGTTGTTTGCAAAGGATAACAATTTTTCCACAAGTGTCTTTTTGGAGTAGCCAGCGAGTGGCATGCCAACTTCTTGCTCCCTGTCTTCAAGATCAAATGATGGAGGTGGAAACTTAAGAGCACATGAGCAGAACTCCCCAAAACCAAAACTGCATAAAGCAGAGTTCCTCATTCAGGTAAAATGAATCCCCTTGTTATTCAAGGACAAAAGAGCAGCTCAGGACTCAATTTGGACCGAGACACACTGTGTGCATGCAGGCTGTACATGCGCTGCAGTGATGCCAGGAGAGCTCTCAGCTAGATTGAAAACACCTGATCTGCACCAAAAGGCAGCAACAATGTGTTTTTCAGCAGGAGATTTGGGGAGAACAAGCAAAAAGAGCCACTTGCCAAAGGGCAGTGTGACCTCCCAGCCCGGCAACTGGCAGCCTTACTTGGTGAACGAACTGCAGAGGAGTCCGATGAAAGCAATGGCAGCTCCCATGGCTGCTGTTGTCCTGCAGCCGATCCGGTCTGTGAAGATGCTCACGATGGGGGAGCAGAAAAAGATCATCCCCATGGCCAAGGCACCAACCCATGCTGGGAAGAGGGAGAGAGAGAGAAGAAACACGAAGGTCAGGATTGTTTAATGAACATGTGCCGACTACAGAAAAAACAGAGCACAGAGCAAATCAAGGACAGATTCCAGCTGTGCACGTGGTCTCAGCAGAAAGGCAGACCCGTTATACACTTAATTAACAATAGAATTCATAAATAAGCCCGTTAATGCTTTGTTCCTTGCTGGTGACAGCAAGCACTACACCCAATCATAGTGAGGCTTAGTGCCTCTTTTCTTTTATTCCCCTCTGTGGGGTCCCTATGTGTCCTAGGAAAGGAGCTTGGCCTGCAGCACCTTGTTCTGGTTGCCCTTGCAGCCTGTATAATGACATCTCCAGTGATGCTCTTCCTAAACATGAGCTGGCCAAGAGCACTCATGGATTCAGAGCACTTGTGCCCACCTTTTGCCTACTAGGAGCGTGAGTTATGATGCTGTGTTTTTAGGTACCACAATTATCCACCACTGTTCTCCACCTCCTGGAAAGCCACGATTTCTTACCCTTCCCCATTTGCCAGGAGGCTTTTTCTTACAATGCTGAGTGTGATTTTATTCATTGCCTTGCTCTTCCCTAAGCCATCGGTAACAAGACGTACCCAGAGCTGAACTAGCAAGCCTTATTAATTAAATGGCAATGCTATAAACAACACATACTAGCAAGCAGCTCACGATATTCAAGTGATGGGACCTGGACGTCATCAAGAAATGAGAACCAGAGAAATGGCAACACTTAAAAGGACAAGGTCCAAGCCCTAACAAGAGCGACTGGCATGGTTCAGAAGTTAAAAAAAGGAAAGCCACCACAGTCGTGGGAAGGGACAGCTCGCTCTGATTAATGTCTCACCACTACTATGATGTTCTTTAAACTGCATTCAGAAAGCTCACGGAGGCCCACAAAGCTACATCAGGTTAAATTACATCCCCAGCTCTGCTGGGTGATATCCAGGCAGGAGCATGACCTCATGTCTCCTTTCTATCTGCTTCTGGAGAAAGCTACTGTCTGTCTCTCTGTCTTTTTAAAGAAATTTTAATTGCTGTAAGATCAATTCAGCCCTCACTCTGCTCCCTGCCCTCCACCTTCTCCTTTTCACGGTTTCTTTAGCTTCTTTCTACAGGAAAGGCAGACTTTTAAGAAACGCAATGTGGTAAACAAAAATGTGCCTGCAAGCTCCAAGGAGAAGCAAACTAGAAATGCAGAGCAGGAGGTGCTAGACCTTGACAAAGCGAGGCTTCATCTTTGGAGTTTAGGGCTCGGAGAATGGTAGGAGGGAGGGAGGGAGGGAGGGAGGGAGGGAGGGATGGATGGATGGATGGATGGATGGATGGATGGATGAGAAAGGAAGAGTCAACTCTCTGAAACAGACTGATAGCCATCAAGCCATAGCAGGAGGAGATCTGCAGAACACTGAATGGTGAGATTGTGAGGGCTGAGGAGCATCTCTCAATGTCCAAGAAGCACTTGATCCTGCACTCTAAGCTGCTGGGGCACAGATGGCCTTTTCACATGAGAAGGAGAATGAAGGTCCAGTTGCATCAATGCTGGAGGCTCCATTTCACAGACAACAAGGCTGCAAAGCAAAGCATGGGGGAGACTGCTTGGATCTGCTTGGTTCTCTTGTAAATACGAACAACTGCTGTCTCCTCACACAATCCCACGCTAAATCCTCAGCCGCTGCCACGCGACTCAGTCCTCAGCTCTGACGGCGCGCCGAGATCAGGACTGCTCCTCACCCTCCCTCAGAGTCTCAGCTACCGCCTGCACGTGGGCTGCTCTCCCTGCACACACAGCAGCTCCTGACTTCCCAGGCACCGCGAGGAAGGAGCGACTCCGTGATACAGGAAAAAGCTCCCTGTTCCCACATGGATGAGCCATAAATGGGCAGGCAGAGCAGCCCAGTAGACCCAGGCTCTCCAGGGAAGTGTCACCAGACAAAGATCTCCCTAATCCCTGGCTCATTCCTCCCCTATGCCCCCACGTATCTCGATGGCACTATGTTTTAGCTGCTGCAAGACGTGGTTCTGCAGCCTTAAGTATTTCCCCAGAGGTGACCTGTGGGGATCGTCCCCCTGACCCAGGCAGTGCGACCAGCAGCATGGAGCAGGGACCAACGTGGGCACCTCGAGGCAGCAGCGCCCGCGGCCGGCGGTCAGACCCTCCAGCCGGCTGCCCTCCACGTGTCGCCACCCGCTGACAGATCTCTCTATAAATAAGAGTGCGGTGACCTTTGTGGCATGGCTCGTCTCCTGGGGACCCAGTGACCCCCTGCCCAGGCTGTGTCACCAGCTCGCTGGGAAACACGGGGGCCCAGCTGCACTGCTTGCACCCAGACCAAGAGCTCTGCAAGCCCTTTGAGCCCCACTCCATAACAGCCTCCAGCAGCCGTGGGGTTTTCAGAAAATAGCCAGGTCCCTATTAAAAGAAAATCCCTGTTGCAGAACAGCCTCTCCAGCCGCTGCCTTTCAAAAATGACCACACAAAGAAGCCCTCTCCAGCCTGGGAAGAACTGACCCTTCCAAATTAATTATAAGTTCTCAAGAACCCAATTTACCCTGAAGTAGGCCTTAATAAATTCTGACCCAAGTGAAAAAAGAAAAGCAGAGGCCTAGCGGGAACCTTTTGGGACTCACTCGGATCCTGTCGCAACACAATATGAAATGAAAAAGAGAGAGGGAGAAGGAGCAGACCCCTCTCTAGCTAATTTTCTTGGTTATAAACACAGCGCGCAGTGTAATGAAAGTCCTTCTAATAGGATTAGATGGCAGCGCTCCAAGGCGCCGTCCAAAACAACTACAAAAGGGGGTGAGGGGTGGGAGAAATGCCAGAATGGGAAAGGCTCGTTAAATTGGATAATATACTTTCAGAAATGTTCCTTCGACTTCAGCCAAGGCAGTAAAATGCTTGATGGCCCCATCATGTTTGAAGTTTGTTATTTTTGGAAATTGCTTTAAGAAACAAGGAAATAAAAGCATAAAGCAGGTATTAAATTTAAAGGGCCAGATTCTGATCTTAATAACCCAGAGATTTGCATGCAAATGAGCAGTATCAATCCCTGGCCCAAAACGCACGCTCACCTGGGGTGGGGTATCAAAGCAAATCCGGAGTGAGCGGCGCGGCGACGGGAAGCGGCTGCACATTGCAGGTTGCAGGGGGAGATAGCGCTCAATTAGACCCGGCAAACAACAAACAAGATTCCCATGGCAAATTGCTCTACCTTGCAGAAACAACTCACCACAAGCAATGCATAAAAATAGTTCTCGGTAATAACATCGAGTTAAAATTAGTAAGAATAACAGCCGCACTTCCAGAGTGCGCTTTTGTCTCCGCATCCCAGCCAGCCCTCCCGGCAGCCTGGGAGGCTGGTGGAGATCCAGCGCTCGGAGGCGCGGAGCTGCGAGGAGCCTTCCTCCCCGGCTCCAGCACAAGGAAGCGGCCAAGGCCCAGCCCAGGCTCCATGTTTTTCAGGGATGCTTAGAGATTTGCACCGAAATAACCTCCCAGGAGTGGGTTTCACAACTGCCCTCGTATTTTCTCTGGCGGGAAGCAGGACGTGGGAGCAGGAGGGAGCGGTGCCAGCGCAGCGGAACTGCAGAGAGGAAGGCTCTTGTATCGCCCCGAGTTTTCTTTTTACCGCGTATCAGGGAGAAGCCAGAGGAGAGCAATGGTGAGAAATCACAGCTCAGAAGAAATCTGACTTCCTACAGCACTTAGCACCAAGCCTGCCCTGACAGCCATGGAGCTGGAGCCTCCAAACCTGCGCTGAACATTAAAGGAGCTAAAGGAACACATTTTTGGAAATGTGCTTAACATGGTATTCCAGTGTCTCTGAGCTTTCCTGGATTGCTGCTGCTGCTGACGGCAGACAGCTCCCTTCCTCAGTGAGGAATGCGCCGGGTTTAATCAGCCATCGTCACCACATTAGGTTAACAGCTCCTCAGACAGTGGAGAAGCTGAGACTTAAATCAAAGCCCATGGGAAAGAAAAGGGGAATCTCATTTCTGATTTCCCCGGATTTTGGATGGGATCGTTAATTCCTAGCCCTGCCACACCTCAGAAATCCTCCGTGTGATAACCGCACCGATACCCTTCGGCGCACAAGCGCAAGCCCCTACAAGACACGTGCACCCTTATCAGCAGCCCAGAACGATCCAGTCCTGCTGCAGCCTCCTCCGAAGGGAAACGTGCGTTCAATCCAGCTCGGGGCTGGCTTGGGCTCCGCTCCAGCACGCTGTAGGAGCTGGACGTGAACCAGGTTCACACTCAGTGGAGTGTCAAGGTGCTGCGAGCCTAAGTGGAAGTTGGGGTGGAAGGGGCTCGTTGTGGAGGCGGCTCTCGGCGGGACGAAGCAGCTCGCCGGCCACTGAGGCCACGCTGTGGGCAGGGCTGAGCGGCCCGGCGCCCGAGCGGGGTCGCGGCGGGAGAACAACGTGGCCTTTGTGTGGCGGTGCCTCAGGCGGCCGCCAGGCCCAGCAGTGTGGCCGGCAACGCCCCGCTCGGCACCCGGCCTGCAGCCGCTGGAACAGCTAAAGACGAGCACCGCGCTGTGCGGAACGAGGTCGTGAACGTCCCCGGGCTGATCCCTGCTGGGAGCCCGGCCACAACGGCCCGCTCGTGCTCTGCCGCCAAGGCCCGCTCTCCGAGGGATGCCTGCTGCAAATACCCAACGCTTCAGAAGACACTTGTTAGCTAAAAAATCCCTCTTGCAGCACACCCCTTTAATGTGGGCAGGAGGAAGACAGTGGCTGAGCATCTCCAAGGAGGGAGCAGATGGAGCAGGGAGATGGAGGCACCAAGGCCAAGTTGAGCTCTCCTTTCCCAGGTCCCACTCAGTTGAGGCTCGCAGGAGTCAATGTTCTCAGCCCATCTAGCCTTGGAGTTGGCAGAGAAGGCAGCTCCCGAAGGGCCGGGGCTGCCTTCGACGAGCCAGCCACAAACCAGGGAGGAAGCCAATGCAGGACAGCACGTGCTTCTGCATGGCCTGCAGCAGCACTGTGTCGTGTATGCTCAACGCAAACAGTGCTTCCTTCCTTGAGAAATCCCTTGTAAATCCTGCACCCTTCTTCACAGTTGCCCCATGACATCTAGGTGGGCTTCGGCTGGGCCCTCAAGGGAGGAGACGGGTATCAGATGTGCTTCAGCTGAGCTGTCCCAGTTGGTGGGCGACACCAGTCCTGGGGACTGGGTAGACATCCATCCATGGGACAGTGGGATGTAGGGGCTGGCATTATACGGTGATCCTAAAGGTCCTGTGAACACCAGGTTGGCGTTCCAACACACCAACGTAATGAGCGGCTGCACAATGCAATGAGTTCATGGCACCAAGATGCTGGAGGCGATCAAAGAGCTTCAGGCCAGAGTGGACTCTGGCCAGACGCTTGACACTCTTTCTTTCCAACAAGGCCATCTCCAAAAGATGCCAAGCTCCCTACCCTGCCATTAGCTGAGAATAGGTTTCTGGGAGTCGTAGAGCAAAACAAACTGGGAACCAAAAACAGGAGTGAGGTAAGAAACAAAAGGGGAAAACGTAATCACTCCAAGTCTCAGATCCAAATTCCCTCTGGTATTCAGCTCATTGTTAAAGCTTTCAGAAAAACATCATTAAAAAGCATACCGTGAGGTACATGCAGTCTAGTCTATTTGTTCCTTTAAAAATTAATCTCCTGGGAGACAAAAGGAAGGGACGTCGTTCCTAGTGATGTAGTTTTCCCACTGACCCAAATTCCTCTGTCTGGATGGATCAAGGACCAGGAGGTGACTTCAGATCCGGCCCTGGTCCGTGTAGGAAGTGTCTTCCCTCATTTCCCTCCGTTTCTCCCCCTTGGGTGGCTTTACTGGGAAGGGGTTGAATGCCAACAACTAATGCTGCAAGCACTGAGCTTTGCTCAGATGAGGAACTGGACAGCAAAAGACAGGGCACCAACATCTGTTCAGCCACATCTTTCATCCAAAACCACAATTTTTCATCTTGTGCCAGGGTTGGAAATGCTTCTCTGAGTATAGGTAGGCATCTAGAGCCCTGCTGACTTACACACCGCATCACACATCTTCAAGAGCTGTCCAGCCTTACTTGGTCCCCATTCCCTGGTAGCCCAGGAGCCAAAACAGCCTTGCATGCTCTGGGAGGTAGTAGGTCATAAAAACTCTCCATACAGTCAAAATCTAGCAGATGTTTTATCTTATTCCCTTACAAAATAATCATCTGCATCATTTTCTTGCTCACTCAAAGTAAAGCCTGGGTTTCCCCTAACAGCTCTAACCCACTTGACACCTGGCATGAGCCAAGTCCACTCTGGAGAAGATCTGTCACGATGTGAATAAAGGCAGATGCAAAGTCATGGCTTAAGGAGGTCACCACGGCACGTGGAAGGAAGAGAAATGTGCGGCCGCTGAGTCCTGTCGAGGAAGCAGGCAGACGGGTTTCCTCCGAAGAACAAGCAGTGCTAGAGAAGACAGCTTGCAAGCACACCGACACAGTCCATCTGGCTCCACTGCATTAGAAGACATACAAACTTACTAAGTGTTTAGCAAGTCCCGCTTGGTAACATTTAGCTTCAAAGTCAAGACCTTGTTTATAAAGCTTTGCTAACTTATTCCTCCTCCCTTCCAATGGGCTCAGTAGCAAAACAACCTGGCCACTGAAATAAAACAGATTGTTCGGACCCAAACCCTGCCTCGTGTGCACTGCCCCAGCTCGGCACAAGCTGGGACATCTCCTGCTGTCAAGCTGACACACAGCACACGTTCCCTTCACAAAGGACATTGCTTCATCTGGCAGTGCAGACACAAGAATATTTATCGGGGTTAATGGATTACCATTCATCAACCAAGCCATATTTACAGACCACACATGGTCCCTTACCCTGCTGCAGGTGCAGCTGAGCTGGAGTTGAATGACCCGATGCAAAGCAACAAAGTCAATGCACTCTGCATGTCCCGTCATATCAGGCTGACCACACGTGCCACCACAGTTAGACCAAAGAGCCACAAGTCTTGAAGCTGATGCGACCCTGCTCCTCATGACCATCCACCTCATTTCTAAGTCAAATTCAAATTTGCTGCAGCTCCACTAGTCTCAGGGTTGCCAGTAAGGGCATGTGCATCCAAGCTGGACCAACTTGTTCCAGAAACTCCTAGCACCTTTAGCAATGCAGATGGGCATCTATCCATTGAGCGACATTTCACTCACCATGGAGTTTTACAATTCAAATCTATAACAAACTTCATTGTCTGTTTGTTTTGTAGCGAAAAAGTAACAAAACTGCCAGTCAGCACAAGGCCAGGTGTGACATAAGACCTCTTTTCAGTATCCCCTTCTTCATGGTATTGCAGGGGACATAGTAGGAATGTGGAAGGCACAGGCTTGGTCCCAAGACCAAGAATAACAGAGTGCAGAATATAAAGCATGTCGATCAAGTCTTTGCCATAGAAGATTTCTAAAAATCAGTTTGTGACTGTTTCCAGAGCCCAGGGCATTGGAACAGAAGAGGCTGGAACTGCACTGAGCCCCGCTATGTCTCTGGCAAAATCACACCTTTCCTCACCTGTGCAATCCCGTCTGCCTCTTCCAAGGATGCAGGGAATATTAAAGTGCAGGGAATAAGAGAGAGACGACCCCAAGGTCCCCTCCCAGGCCTCGGCACTGCAGAGAAGGATCATGCTGCCACTGTAACTGGTTGCTGAGCAAACTGCAGCAATTAAAACCCGAGGCCTCCCTTCTGCTTCTCGCTGCTGGTGCGCACTGCTCTGCCTCGCCTGCCGCACCGGCCGGTTCCATCTCCTTTAACCGCTAAGTGGAGGATCTCAGCTTATGTGAGAAAAAGACCCAACACTAGCAGCCCTGTGGCCATGTTAAGTAGAGACAGAGACAAATCCGTGGTTTTGCTTGGCAAGAAGCAGGCACAAAGTGTTTGCATGAGGTTTGTGCACTGAATATCTCCAAAATTCAGCCCAGGCCACATTTTGCATCATTTTATTCCAAAACCATAAAATTGAAGCCTAGTTAGGGCAAAATGGTGTTCAGGCCCATGTCTGAACTAAATTATGTCTTTCCCCTCACAGCAAGGCTCCGGGAGCATGTACCAAAAGACATGATGTAAATATGGGAGGAGTGTTTGTCCTTTGACTCCTGCCTGGCCTTGAATAATCCAGAGCCAGTCCAGAAATGCAAATCCTTGTGAAATTTCTCCAAAAGCAATAAAGCAGCATGTGCTCTGCAGATGAAAGCCACCATGTGCCCAAGCTGGGTTTTTATTCTGAGCACTTCTCTCAGCAGGCCAGGAAGGTTTTCTTCTCTGTGTCTCCTGGTTTACAATTTTTGAGAGATGATTCACCTACCACATACTAAGGTTACCAAACAAACGGAACTTATGGTTGTAACAGCTTAAAGTCAACGCTGAACAGAGATTTCTACCACACGGCCACCAGAACATATGGGCTCATACCCACTCACTGTTGCAAACATCCTTCCATGATCCAGACCCATCAGGTCTTTGGATATGTTGCTATTGCTGTCTCTCATGATGTTTCTTCACCTACGGAGTGCCTCCATGCTCGAGCATGCAACAGATTCCTCTGTGCCAGGTCTTCCATGGCCAGCCCCTAGTGACCACCCATTCTAGTGGGAGCTCCTCAAGTTTGATGGCGCTACAGATGTTTGTGTAAAAATACCTAGTGCCTAATGCAACTCCTGCCTAAATGAAACAGAAGACACTCCTTAGTATGGAAGAAAATAACAAGTGGAGCCTCAGCATGGCCATATCACCTCTGCCGTCTGCACTTGTGCTGTTCCCTCCAGCACGAGATCCTGGGTATCAAAACGAGCTCAGTGGACTGTTTGGCCAGTGCAAAATGTCCAGAGGTTTCTCTTGCAAGTGCTATACCCATCATAAAGACAACAACGGACCCAGCTCTTCTTATGGTCTTGTCAGGGGAAAGAGAAAATTGGCAAAAAGCAGGTTCTGCAAAGCCATTTACTGTGCTGTCAAACATCTCCCGCTACACCTCACCGAGCTCTGGCTGCTTCTCATCCAGCAATTTTATGAAAAACAGAAAAGTTCCACTTTAATTGGTGAAAATTCCCTCCTCCTACATGCGGAGCTCCAATCTGCAATTAGCCTTTCATGTCAAACGATGTTTATTCCTGATGGAGTTTATCTTGGCACAAACACTCGCTCTGAAATGTGCACACATTTGAAGGCTCAAGCCCTGCGTTTAATTCTCTAGCTGCTTGTTAATCCGCATTGTTCCCAAGCCCCTTTTGAAAACACACCCACAGTGAGAATAAAGATTTAACAAAAACAGAAAAAAGATCTTCCCGAGTCAGGCAGGAAGGGCAGTGGCGGGCGCTGAGCGTTGCTGGCCCTGTCCCGCAGACCCCGTCCCGCTCCCTCCAGCCACCGAGCCCCTCGCACCGCACGCCTTCCAGGGGAGCTCACAGGAACACCTCTAGCCAGTGCCATTAGCCTCCTTGCTGCCAAAAAGCAGGCACTTAATCCCAGTTTTTTCCATCTTTCACTTT
>JAVCKT010004087.1:8941-27886 GCA_032273925.1 Rhynchotus rufescens
CCATTTTGTCATGACAAACTAAACAGGCCACTTCCTATGAGAACAAGAGACATGTTCCTTAGCTCATGCCAGGCATATTTCTCTATGTGAATGTGAAGCATATCCGTTTTTGGACACACTGTTTTAAACCTCCTTCAAGCTGGATACTCACTTCCCACCCTGGCACTTGTCCATTCCTGCCAGGGAGCAGGGAGCTCTATCAACCAGATACAATTCCTGGAAACTTCATCCCAAACTGCTTGGCTCTCGTCTCCCACAAGAGCTTGATTCCACTCTTTCCTGTGCCCTTGTTGAGACCGCTTTGCTACAGCAGTTCATCTCTTCATTGGGAAAGCAGGCCATGTTTGGTGTGTCCATCCTCATCAGTGACAGCTTGGCATGACATCTCACCCTTGCACTGCAGCATCCTTGCTTCCACCCACGGGTTGTAGCTATATCCAGGATCCCACGATCCATGCAGGATCCACATAGCAGGGCCTTTGACATGGTAATTTTTTGTGAGCAATGGAATCATCGCTTATGAGCTTGAAGTTGAGATAACCAAAACTACTACCTGAACCTATTCTCACCCCTCCATGCTGTCTCCTGTCTTTTTTTAGGGCATCACCAAACACATATTTAATATCTCATCTTCTCATCTCAATTTGTCATCCTCCTTGATGCAACAGTGAGGGTTGATATGAGTGTAACATCATCAGTAACCATCGGCGACTTCTTTTCAATAAACATTGGGTGTGGGTTGATGCAGGTCCACAGTCAATCTAAGTATTTTTCTGACTGATTAAGGTTTTCCAAGTTGGTGCCAATTTTTCTTTTGATGGTTCATCCTGCAGTGGCTCTATTCAGATGCTAAGGTGGTTGGATTTCCTTTGGCACTTCCACTGCAGCCTTGCATCAGGGCAGGCTTCTTTCTGATTTGTGTGATTTGTTCCACAGCACATTTGCTGCATGGTCACTTTGTCAGTCTCTGCCTGTCCTGCTACCTCAATTTCTTTTTTGGCTCTACTGAACTAGTGAATATTAGGGTTTGTTTTGCATTTTATTGATCAGTAAGGATGAACTTGTTACATGGAGTTTCCCTAGTAAGACTTGTTGCTTGTACCATTTTAAAGAGCGTCCTTAATGTCTCCAAAGAGGCTGAGTGGGTATCTGTGTGAGTGCTAGTGTTCTCAGGTACCAATATCTATTCCCCTTCTTACTTTGATTTTCAAGTAAAAATAACAAAACCAAAGTGCTGTATCTCTCAGAAATGGTGAATTCTGCCAGTGGTCACCATAGTGGTCAAATGAAGCTACCAGGATCTCCTGCATTTCAGACATTAGTCCTGGCACAAAACTGCTATGGAGATTGTTTAACAACATGTCAGCAGACCCTGAGCTACCAAGGACCACACTTCCCATGAAAATGTCTTATAAGTTTCAGATATGACTATTGGATGTTAGTATACAGTGAGCAAGAAGCTGACATAACCAGAGTCAGAGAAGACATGAAAGTTTCTTCTCTAATATACACAGCATCCATTAATTAGGAAAGAATTCTGAATATTATTAGGTGGGATTTAAATATAATTTGACATGTATTGGGTTCTACTAAGACTCACACAGTCTCTCTCTTGAAAACTACTTTTGGAGGAAGGAGAGTTGCAGCACAAAACTAGCTGGGCAAGCCCACACCTCTATTTATTTTCCTCATAGAGAAATGAATGCATTCCTTCTCATTTACTTAATAAAAGAAGTGATTAGATGTGAGAAATGCTTGAGTGGAATGTAGAGAATGATTTACCTTGCCGTTTCCCAGAAAGAATGCTAGCAAAAAAAATCAGTACTTTGTTGTATCCATACATGATGATATTGCATCACATGTCACATAGTCAACTAGCAAACTCCCCTTCAAAGTGGCTTTCATGTGTATGCATTTTTTTAAATGCCAACTTGGCGTCTTGGGTAGAAGTGTAATGAAACAGTTTTGCCATGTTAAGGTTGTGTAATTTGGGCCTCTGATGAAAGGGAGTAATGCTAGGCCAGTATGGTGAGGGTGGCAGAGCTGGACCTCTAAGACTCTGTTCTACCATCGCAACATGAATGACTTTCAAAGGTGAATCCTCCAGCCTTCAAAATCTCTATTGGTTCTAGAAGCAGGTAGGCATGAGTCTGGAGTGATCAGGTCTAAGAACAGAGACCAAAGAACAAGAAATTCCTGATCATTGGAATACTCTGTCTCTTGGCGCCTGTTCATGAGGAACATGGAGTACGTTGGAGGGGATGGGGACGGAAATGGTCTGGCAATAAGGGGGTGAAGGAGGTGACCTCCAGTTGCACATGCTTCTTTTTTTTTGTTTTGTTTTTCCATACAAGTACACCAGCTGAGTGCCATGATAGGAATGCAGGAGTCCTGAATAAAAGAAGATCTCCTGACCCTTTTGAACTGCATAAGGCTGGATTTTTGGCCAGAGCATTTATTGTATTGAACAGTGAGCAGCTGCTGCTGACATATGACTGAGAACTGAAATCTATTTAGAGAAATAATTACTTTAGTTTCCAAGATGCTCCTGGAAATGAGATATAAATATCTCATTATAGTTTTACCTGGCAAAATACAGTATGTTCTATACAATGATTAAAAATAAATAAATAAAATATATGGCCAGAATTGCTTTTAAGGAAGGTGATTTAGTCTTCCAGGTTTGCAAAGGAGAAAAAGGAGGAACAAACAATCCTCTTGTACAGGGGAGAATATTAATTGTATCCTGTTCTCTCAGTGGAGTGAGAGATGGAACATCTGCGCTCTTCTTCTCTGGAATAATATTTGGGAATTTTTTTTTTAACATGTAATATTTTTACTTAAAAAATTGTGTAAAAAAAAAAAAAAAAAAAAAAAGAAAGAAAAATAAAAAAAAAAAGGGAGGGGTATGGGGACTACCTGGATACCTTTATTTTTCTATCTATTTTCTAGTCCATCTCAATGGATATAATGAAGACTGCTTTATTTCCTAAATGTATTCCAGATTAACTAATGCATTTAATTTTGTTTTTTCTTATTATTTTTTAAAGTTGCTCCTATTTAAATCCCTTTAAGGGATATTGCTTTTAAAAAGCACCAAAGAGCAGCCTTTAAAAGTGTAGGCAATTGGTATATCCCTTATATTTTGCTCCTACTTATTTTAAATGCCCTTGTTCCTTTCTCATGATGATGCTGAGGATCATAATTTTTTTCTGAATGACAAAGCTGACAAACAGGGAGCCCAGCAAAACAACACAGGTGAGGTCCTAAATAGACAAAGTGTCTGACGTATAAGTGTCACCTCAGTCACTTCCTAAAGATTATCTAATGCTGGCAATCAGGACATTGGTTAAGAGGTTACTAATTCTGAGAATTCATCTCCTGCATTTTGTAGTTAAGAATGTCTTCCCGTTTTTCTGTGCTTCACAACAAAGATTGTAACACTTGCAGTCTCCCTTCTTGATGTCTCTCCTAGGTGCGGTAGCAGGAGTAATGATCTTCTCTCCGATAGTTGGTTGAAAAACAAACCCCTCTTATATGGCATCTGTGAACAGAACTGATCTTAGATATGTTATCATTTCTAAATTAAAAGCAAATAGATGGCAATTTAGGGTCTCACCTCCTACCTTTCCTCCCTCCTTCCCTCTCTTCTCTGCCTCTCCTGGTCCAAATGAGGAAGAATTGAGAACTTCAGGATTAAACCTCAAGCAACAAAAATCATTTCCAGAATTTTAATTTTGTTTGCACAGCTGTTACTTAAAAAGCATTATTTTTAAATGAAAATCCTACAGTGACTTCTTAGAGATCCTATCTTACGCTGACTGTTGACCTGATTTTTTTCAGGAACATGGATCACTCTCAGGTCCCCTGTCTGTCAGCTGAAATGGAGTTTAGTGAGTGGTTTTGTAAAACAGACTTTTTTTTCTTTTTTTTTTTTCTTTTTTTGCCTAGTAAAGTGAACAGTAAGATGAACACTGTCTTTGCACGGCCTCAACCCGGTCTTAAGATAAATAGGTATGACTATCCAAAGAGAGTGTTGACTGGGCTTCTGCCTCACAAAGCTTCAGCACAGAGCATCAGTATCCCTCCTGCCCTCCTGCACTATTTCGGTGCCTCAGGAGCTGCCAGTGAAGCCCAGGAAATAACCCCTGTGTCATCTTCCTCTCTACGATGCCTCAGGATGTGGCACCAGCTGAACCCCTCTCCTCGCAGAGAGGCCTTTAGGGGCCATAAAGACTAACTATGGAGCAAGGGAATTAACCTGCAACCTTGCTTCATGTGGACGGAATCGCCAAAAGGAAAGGAAAATTCCGATAATGTCCGTACGGACCTGGTACGGTCTGTTTGCCTTACTTATATGACATGGGGAAAATATATCCTGTTTTGGTGATGCGATCTTGAAGAGCAGCAGTGTCTCTTCCTGGTTAGTAGCACAGCTTCTACTTTGAATGTCAGTGGACCTTCAGATTTGTTGCTTAGCTTATCACAAGGCATAACTAAGTCACTGAAAAAAAAAAAAAAAGAGAGAGAAACTTGAAGAATAACAGCTAGCACACTTCTATGGGCCATCTCAGTTAGGAAATCTGCTCAAATATATGGTGGCTGAAATATATGGAGTTTCCCCTAATACAGACAGATGAGATAGGTGAATGGCTCTTAGCCTTTTTGAAAAAATCCTTGGGGAAGTACCCTCCTTCTGTGAGTGAAAGCAGCTTTTGCAACGACTGAGTGAATCCAAGTCTAGCACAAGGAAGGTAGAAGATGGCTTGGAGATTTGATAAGTTTCCCACTTCAGCAATGCCAAAACCTGCTTTGTCTGAAAGAGTCTGAGGCAGGGAAAACCAAGAAGGAAAAATGTCCAAATGGATGTGGAAGGCTTGTCCTAACAGGGAAAACTGAAAAGAAACAGGATCTTCACCTAGAGACAGAAAGGCAACCTAGTGCCTCCCTGCTTTCTAGGTAGGATGAAATCCCGTTAACTTACTGCACAGTAAGTGTAGTCAACTGCCCTACTAGACAGGGCAGAAAGCTCTAAATTCACCCCTGTGCCTTGCCACCCTCGTAGCAAAAAGGTACCGATTTATCTGGGAGCTAAAGAAGATTCAGGAACATTGGATGTATTAGCAAGCGGGTCTATAGTTGCCGTGCATTATTACTGTTACAAAATGTAATAGCAATATTACATAAGCATAATAACAATAGTACATCTCTAAATGGCTGCAGATTGCCTCATTTGACAGCTGTGGTAGAAAATGGATCACTGGATGGCCATGAAATGAATATTTTCCCTAATCAAAATGGAGAGCTTTATTACCCTTATAATTACTTGTTTAGCAGTCACTTATTAATTTTTTTTTCAGATTCATGAGTAATAAAATGAGCCTGTTTATTAAATAACATTTTAATTAGGAATCATTTTTAACATGTGCCAAGTTCTTAATGTTTTTTCCTGTGCAATTACTTAGATGAATGCTTGTATCTTTGATGATAACTCCATTGACACCATTACCAAACTGTCTTCCCTGTTACATAGTGTGTTTAAAACAACCAACTCCAGATGTCCTAGTCTTCCACAGCAACTAATTTTTAACATATTGTATTTAAATCTCATGTATTTTACTAAATCACACTTATATCCTCCCTAAATATACTGTGCATTTTCAAGTCATATAAATTCAAAGATACTATATTTCTTACTGATTTCTCTGGAAAGTTTCTTTTTAAATATTTTTAAAGGTATTTTCAGCTTCTCATTAAAACACACTTTAGAGGAAATGTTGACAAATTTTCTTGCAAATGTTTGGATGCTATTTGGCCATCCATAAAACTTACTTAAAACGTTATGAATATTGCTGCAATGCTCAGTATTTCAATACTGATTTCAAGGTAAAATAGTAATGATCATTTCCATGATTTTTTTTTCACAAAAGCTGCATTTTTTTTTTGCTTGTTGTTGTTACTTTTGAATGAGGATCAGGATCATGGAAGTGTTTGCTTACTCACAGACAAGATACTGTCAAGGTTTCATCTCTTGTCTGAAGGTTGAAACTCTTGATCAGAGAGAAAAGATAGTTCTTTATACATGGTAAATTCAAATACACTGTCTTTGGTTATGTTAATAGACTCCTATTTGTCCCCTATAATACCTAATTTTTGCAAAGGAATTAGGCTAATGAGACATGAATTCTGGCAATAGCATGTGATGTAGGGAGTCCTTGCACAGAGTCATTGCTTTTGATAAGCTTGTCAATGATTTCGTTCTGTAAATGCAGCATTTGCCTTTTTGAGGACTGGTCTGTGGATCCAATTGGTGGCTTGTCCACATGCCAGCTAGAATAAGCAACTTGAAAAAATTGAAGGTTTTTCTTTGTGTTACAGATTCTAATTCCTGGGGCTTCTTCCCTGTTTCTACTTGTTCTAGTTAATGTTAAGCTGTCAGTCTCACCATCCTGTACTATCTTGCTCAATTCTTTCTGCTCAGATTCAGATACCTAGGCTGGTAGCACAAGCTCCGGAGTCCTGATATTTGACCAGGCCATAAACACATTTTTATCTTACCTTTTGCTTTGGTGCGTCTCAGGTTTCATAGCTAACCTCTTCTTTCTCCAACTGTGGATCCTGGTTCCATTTTCTGTCCCTGATCCCAACTCGAACTCAAATTAGAGTAAATGGGAGAAAGTATCCTCCTTTCCTAAAGAAAGAAAAAAAAATCCCCTTGTTTGTCAGTCACGGCAGACCAGATCAAATCAAGCCAAGGAAGCAGCAGCTGAAATAAGCTGATTCTTATGCCGTGTGAGGGCCTGGCCTTCAGTAACAGCCGTTCAAGCAAAAAAGTAAATTCAAGCAAACAAACCCAAGATAATGCAAAAGTCTACCTTATTCACTGATATCAAAGCTCTGATCTGGTTGCATATTGATTAACACTCTATTCTTTAATATATTCATTGATAATCCATGGAGTTGCCTTTACCCCACGGACTTATTTTGTGACTTAAAATTTGATGTGCCCCGCAGAGTTTGATGAAAAATTCATTACCTTTAGCAATAATAAATGTGATCTTTTAATGAATTAGTCTATGTCTGAATTAAATACATTTCTTATAAGCAAAAAAAATAAAATATCTATTCATACATACAAACTTTAACTATTTTCAGACTGCTATTTTGCTCCTTTGATGGCTACCTTGGTTCTAGATTTGGAGTTGGCCCTGCTCAGAGTGTACGAGGGACTGGATGACCTCCTGGGTCACCTCCAGCCTAAGTCATTCTATGATTCTATGACTGTCCAGCTCACATTTTCACTGACAACAAACACATTTGAAGAACATGGAGAACTTCAAGAGAGATTTCCTTGGAAATTAATTTTCAGTATAAAATTGAGAGTACGTGGAACAGTATGAGAATATAAAAGGAAAGAACCTGATTCTATTTTCAGTGCAAGACATGAAACATTTTCCACTGGTTATCAGTTTATGTAAAACACTATTCAGATTACTTTCCCATTAATAAATCTATGAGGGAATGATACAGGCTGATTAAAAGCATTAACTAACAGGCTAGCAGCTAGTCCATGCTTTTTACCTGTGTGAGAGTTGAGAGGAAGGACGTATTTAGTTCTCAAGTCCCAGAAGAGCCTGCAGAAGCGCATGACGTCCTAGCATTCAGCAAGTGTGCACCTCTCAGATGAACAGGAGTGTCAACCAGTCAGGACACACGTGCTTGTGTAGCTTCCAAGGAACCTGTTTGGGGGCAGTCAGCAGCAAAAAGCCTTTCAGTCTTTTGCTGGTCCTCAGGGTTTGGTGGAAAGGATGACAAGGTGACAGAAGGGCAAGGGGTGAGATAATACTAGGTAGGAAGGTGTCGAGATCCTAAAATGCAGTGCAATTTAACATTGAAAACTGAGAGTCATTACGAGAGGCCCCCTCTGTCTTTTGACCGGTATCTTTGCACTGTAAACTCTCGGTTTCCTTGGGTGACTGTGTCCTAACTTGATTGCTGCTGGAACAATACTTTTATAGAAACATGTAGAAAAAAATACTGGTTTGAAACAACAGCACAATAGGGGAAAGATTCAAGCTCTCATTCATCATGCCTCGGCTCTCCATAATGAAAGTTACAGGATTCATACTGAACCACTGCTTTTTTTCCAGCCCACCCAATAAAATTACCTTTCATTTTCACACAAGGATAATCCTTTAACTGGCATCACTTGCAAATGAAACTTTGATATTTCTGTGTAATTTCCTTTATCTTATTTCACGTTAAAGGACTAGTAGAAACTAGTGCACAGTTATCGTGTGGGTACAAGTTGCATCTGAAATCTATGTCGGGATCCTGGCCTTTCTTTGGCCTCATTAGTAATTCTCTCCAACAGAAAAAGGGTGCAGTGTTGAATCAAAATTCAAAGTTTCCATATATCATTTGCCAGACAGAGCAAGTATTACTATCTGTGGTCCATGCTGCCTACTTTCCAGGAGCTTGGGAACTGAGATAAACAGTCGCCCATGCCTGGGCTCTCAGGGAAAATACCATCATATTCTGGTATCATCAGAGCTCTTTGAAGGCTTCCTATGATGTCTCAGAGGTTAATCAGCTTCAGTTTTAGTGAAGCACTTGCCCACATTCGAGGGCAAAAGCCACAGATTTGGGTGCCTTTGCTGTACTCCTCAGAGTGGGATTAATCAAGCTCGCTGCACAAACAGGGAAGCACCCTTCTTGTAGCACATCTGCTCATGTTGACTAGCTAAAGGCTCTTGTTTTAGTGAGTCACATATATAACCCCATCCTGTGGGGAGACACAAACCAGCGCTTGAAATAGCCCTGAAATTTCCTTTGGTAGTTTGGTCTTGCATTATGATCTCTGCCTTTTCTGACAAAACACAGCAGAATTTTCTTCTCTCCCCCTACTTCCTGCTCTCCCTAGACATGTTTTTATCTAACAGTCTAACAGCCCCTGTTGGAGCCATCGTGTAGTAGACCTGGGTTCAAGTCACCGCTCTGCAGGGTGTCAATTTCACTGGAGGAAACATGAACTGAGGTGCTACCAGGTTGAAGGGGTTAGATGGATCTTGGCTTGAGTGTCTGATTTGTCCTGTTGAGGTGCCTAAGCATCGAGCTGCCAGCTAAACATCAGTTTAAGATCTTTTGTTCATCAGCTTCCTTGGCAGTTGGATCTGAGGCTTGGACCCTGCTTGTATCTGAGCTTCTTCTTCCTCTCTGAAAAAGCCTCCTGATGAGAAGATTGTCTTATCATGACAACCTCAAGTCAACTGAGTGTTTGGAAACATTCTTCAGACAAGATAAGTTTCCTTTTTACAAGGAAAAAAAAAAAAAGAAGAAGAAGAAGAAGAAAATGAGGAACAGCAGTGCTCTAAGGATTAATAGAAGCTTTCTACCTGATGAGTTTTAAAGTCTTAGAGGCTGCTCCCATGCCTAGCTTTTCTGGTTTCAAGGACAGAGGCAAACAATGCTTGTCAAACTTGGCTCTTTGAAAAGCCACTAGCTCTTTCTGTGGTGGTACCCCTCAGTTTCCATTGCACTGGCTTGTCCTATTTTAAATTTATAATGAAAGAAAAAAAAATTCTAAAGCTGGTAATCATGCGCCTTCCTTGTATAAAAACACATCTTGTTTTTATCATCAGTAACCTGTACTACACAAGAGCTCTGACACATACATTTCAGGATAGATTAGGAATTGCCTGCTGCATTTACATAACATTAAAATCACTGTCTAGATACACAAAATATAATGAATACCTTCCTGATTCTCCAGTATGGGCTTGCATAAAAACGATTTTACATTTTTTTTTTCATGAATGCAATAGTCGCTTTATTTAGTAAGTTGGAAGAGAAGGATTTGATAGCTGGGTGAGAGGACACCTATGTAATTCATTTTTCTGGCAGCCTTGGCCAGCATGCTTACTGCATTTACAAGAAATTTGGGGGGTGGGGAGGAGAGTGTTGTGAAAAGAGTAGGGAGTGTGTGACAGCCTGGCCCTATCTGGCTCCCCATCATTCCTTGCAGCTGCCGGAAGCCAACCGCTCGTCTTTCCAAACCACAGGCTCATGTGGGTAGTGATATGATTTCCTCTGTCTTGTGCTTTGTGTGTGTGCTTCAAGAAATGTAACTCCCCAAACTCTGCACAACCAATTAATCAAGTCAACACTGGCCTCTCTCATCCTGCTGAAGTGATTCGTGCGATCCTGGGAAAACCAGTTGGAGATTGCATCTTCTGCCCACGTGGAGCCGCCAACACTGCCCACACTGGACACTTTGAGCTCAGCCTTCCTCTCAGTGCTACATAGTGCCCCCACTATATGAAGAAAGGAAGTAAAGTTCCTGCAATCTGTTTGCAGGAACCAGTTTCAGACCAGTATAAAATCTTTACTGTTTGACTTCGAGAAATTCATTCACATATTGCAGGAAAAAATACAAAATTAAGATGGAATTTTGTTGAGTTTATCTTCTCTGTTCCCTATTGAAATTTTAAATACTGCCAATATTCTGTAAAGGCCAAGACAAACAAGGCTGCAGTAATCACTTTTGAAGTAGATCCCTATAAGGATTTCTTATGACTGGCAGCTCCATAGCGCTGGTTTTTCAAATAGTCAGCTTGTAGTTCATATGACTTTCCTGTTGTTTTCTAAATATAAACTCCCAGACTTTTCTGAATATCACAAACAGGTTGTTAGTTTTAACTTTAAAAAAACACTTTTTTTTTCCCTTCGTAGAAAGCCATAGGTGAGAATGTGAGTAGAGTTCCTACTGGCTACTCTGAAGACAGGATTTCAATCTGCCTGCTCGAAACTGGTCTCTGAGACGTTTTGCCCACTTGAGGTACTTCAGTGCTTGTAAAGATGTTTGTATTTGAACATATTTGTTTGGTGTGCAGCAGTAACTATTTGCCTATTTGCATTATTTAGTTTTGCAAATTTAAGTTGCTCTTCCTACTCACACTCACTCTTCATTGGCCCATGAGATGTGTGTTTTGCCAATGTGGCCTGTCCTTCCTAACACCAGAATAAGCCATTTTGTTAAGTATAGTACCCCAGTATTTAATGTTTTGATGAGATTTAATGGGATGCAGTAGGACTCTGTGTTGCTTCTAAGCATCATTTAGAGACATAACTCTCTCAAAACACGTTTCTCACGTCTTTACCACACATATGACATACTCCATCTTTTAGATTCTATCCATTATAGACTGAAAGTGCTACCTTAAATCAAGTTGTGATCCATCTCTAGTTGATACCTTAGAAGAAAACCAAAGGAGAAGCCCTGAGCCTTTTAGGAAACTAAGAGGAACTGAATTTTGAGGGGAGAGGAGAATACTTTTTTAAAAAAGTCTACAAGAAATGAGGGAACACTGCTAAGGCAGTGCTGTCTAGCACAGCAGGGAACACCCCTGACATGCCCACAAACTGTCGGCCCTCAGGTCACCCGCCTAGGAGAGCAGAAATCATTAATGAAGGCATTGCCAGGAGCCTGGAGGATCTCCACAGATGTTCTTGGAGAAGGGCAGCATGGGAGAGAGAATGGATGTTCTTGATTGAAAATGGAATTGCTTCATGGTGTAGATCTTCTTCATAAGCCCATCAAATTCTGGGGGTTACATTCTGAGTTGGAATGAGATGTGATAGACCAGAAAAGGCTTATAAAGACCTGATACACATATAGTTTCTTTCTTTTTTTTTTTTTTTTTTTATTTTTCAGTTGACGGGTAAGGAATAATGGAGGCATTTAAGAAAAGATTTAATATTTTGAAAATGGGTAGGTAGGGAAACTGAACTCTGTAGGCATATTCTGAAAGAAGAGGATTCAAAGTAGATGGCTTTTATTGTGATCTGTAAAGAGAATATTTTAGTAATCAAAATGCAAGAAGATGAGAGTTTAGAGTTAGCTATTTTAACAGCTGGATACATAGGTAATTTTTAAAAGCTACTCTAAAAAAGTAGTTTTCAAGGATTGTCAATACCCCAAATTTGAAGAACATGAGAGGATGTGTTTTCCCCCACTGTGGTGACGGCCTGAGTAAAGGCATGGCTGATGATTTTGTCTACTGTGGGTCAGGAGGAGGTAGTGGTCAGGACCTGAGGGAGACGAATGACACCTGTTTCAGAAGTGTTGATTGTGAACTTAGAGAAACGTCCACAAAGACATGTTAGAGAAGGCTGGCATTTCAGTTTGGACAGGAGGTGACAGATTTGGTTGATAAATCTGTTGGTAACCATCACAGAGAACTGGTAGCTGCAATCCCAAATGCACCTTGTAACTTCTCTTCTGGTAATTTGGAGGGATGACAGGGAGAGAAGAGAGATCTAGGACAGAGCCCAGTAGCATTCTCAGAAAAAAAAAATGCAAGAGCTTCCGAAGAGTGTGATAAAGCTCACAAATAATGAGCATTGCTTTTGAAGACACAGAGAAGAAAGGATATTTATAAAACACAACTGACAGGACAAGAAGGATAAGGTAAATGCTGGCTTGGAGCCTGGCTGCAAAATGATCATTAGAGATTTTGACCAGAACAATTTAGGAAGGCCAGGGTGTCCCTACATCCTTGCCTGTTCTGCTAACACTTCACTAGCCCTCTGCTTCTGGCCACTGTGGGAGACAGAGCACTAGGTTAGATGGTCCTTTGACCTGACCAGATTTGGCTGTGCTTAATTTCAGTGGAGTAAAAGGTGCAGAAACTAGATCAGGCACCTTGGGGTGGAAATAGAGCACAGGAAATCTTACCAGGGCTTGCAGGCAAAATATACCTTCGATGGGTTCGGATGTGAAAGGGAAATGCAGGAGGCAGCTGGGCAGGCAAGTGGAGTCAAGGATGGCAGAGACTGTTGCACAACAGGCCCAGGAACAAGGGAGATGTAGAGAATGTACAGGGTAATAGCAAAGGCAGTGAGAATGGCTATGAGAATGGGAAAGAGATCAAAGGAGGGAAAGTGGATGGGTTATTGGAGAGATTGGAAGATTTGGAGGAAAATAATTGAAAATTTCCTGTGACTATCAGAGGGATAAAGGAGAGTTCCAGAACATGAAGAATACAGAGAGTAATGCTGCGGGGAGAGTAAAGGTTATAGTGGGCCAATTTATAATAGTTCTATCTTTGTAAATTATAAACTGGAATAGCACAGAAAAGTGCGATAGAATGCATTCCTTAATTTTCACCATTTATGTTCATCTAATGAAAACAAAACTATTTATGTATGCAATATTAGTAATATAATGCACTTTGCACTTTGACAAGCTTACAGCACTTTAGTCAAAAGCCTAAAATACAAGTGATCTATTAGTGTAGCAGTATCGGAGCAGGTACATAAAGTGCAATTCCCAGCTTTCCCATTCTATCCTAGGGTGCCAGCCAGCCTCCCTCTTCCTACACTATCCTGGCTAAAAGCTGCAATTTAAGATGAAATTAGTGATAATAACATTACTTAATAAGTTTATAACTTAATTTGGCACATAGCAATCAATCAAAACTATAAAAAAATCCATTAATGTCTCAAATCACTTGGGGAATATGAATTTAAATATAGTAGCATATATATATGAGATTAATTGGAAGGTGTTTTCACCTGCTAGATATGGAAACAAAAAATCCAGGATTCCTGTTAAAATCCAAACACAGCAGACGACATCTCATTTTGGTTACATATTATTGTAATAGGACAGAGACGAAAAAAATAATTTCAATTCTTAGAGGTCAAGAACAGTTTGTGAGTATTTTACTTAGTTATGCATTTATTTACAAGGCATATTACTGTGTAGATATGTTCATGAATCTTTTCACTTGCCGTAATTTAATCTTAACTATCTTAAGTTACTTTGCTTTTGTAAAGTGTTTAATTATCTTTAAATTTAGAAATAGCAAAATGTGACAGGTTTTGAATGCTTATGAAACCTATTTTTTTCCCTATTTCTTTGTGGGGAGATGGGAGAGAAGGATGAGGAGGGAGGACCTGGCAGAATAACCAGGAGAGATGTAATATTAATAATAAAAGTGGGAGAGTGGGGAAGGTTGTGTATTTAAACATTCTTAGCTCAGTTTCTCTATGCATTTTTCCATTAAGTATTACATTTTTCAGGCTGAGATCTATTACGCCAAATTCTCAGTTACGGTAAAGCAGGCAAGTACGAGTACCTTTGCAGCTGGTTAGTGTGGAGACAATTTATGTGATTGCATTTTGGTGCAGGGCATGGTTTTTTGTTTGTTTGTTTGTTCATTTTTTTTAACTACTATTAGTAGCATGAACCACAAGAATAATGAAGTGGCAGAAAAAAACTTTTGCAGTAAATAAATATTGGAATAGGTGTTTTCTGCATGTATTTGGCATAAATAAGAAAAAAAGATGAAAATTCCCAGGTTCTGAAAATGACTAGGTTCTGAAACAATGGGAAATGTTTGATCTCTCCTTTTACTCTTTCAAAATTGTCCTATCACTTAAGACAAAGCAATTTTTAAGATGAAGAGCTTGGACATATGTAATCCCAGAATATCATTCCCTGAACACCTGCTTAAACACACATGTGAAGACATATTCCAAGAAATTAAAAATAATCAAGAATCAGAGAGTGGTATGTGGATACTGGCTACTTCAGCTGAGTTCAGTGAGTAGAATTGTTCTATGAAATGAAATTTAGGTCATATTTGTGGATATTTAATTATTATATTAGTTCAGCAAATTTGAGTGATAGCATTTTCCAAACTGCATATACTCCATTCTGCATGGTCTTTTTTCTTTTTTTTTTTTTAAACCTTGATCGCCCACAACTTTTGGAGGTAAACAAGAGAAATGTTTTAACATACTGCATACCCATTTTTATTTAATTATGAGTCAAACTTGCCCTCTGTGTAACAATAAGTGGTTATTGATTTAAGAAGTATTGATTCAAAGGAAAAATACACAGTATGTGTTGATCAATATTTAACTTGTAGGATAAAACATCCTGATATTCACTTCAAGGCATCAGTTTGTAAACATACATATATATATATTTCTACATGTTTGTATCATTAAGTCACGTAACTGGGATAAATTTTCTTCTAACAGTATAAACTCACATAATGATTATTTTTTCCACTCAAATATTAGTCTCTAAAGGGAAGAAGGAATTAGAGGACCAGAAAAAGAATAATTGTTCACCTCTCTTGAGATAAATAATACTTTTCATTAAATTCAGCTGGTGCCTGACAAGAGCCATTGAATTGATTATATAATATACACATAATTCCTCCAAACATTCACAGTATTTACCTGCATCAAGGTTAAACTGGAAATTTAACCTTACATATTTAAAGATATTTAGATCCTTAACTTGTAATTAGTTCCATGTCAATTAACTTTACAAAAAAAAAGGCCCTTTCCTTTTAACTTTTAAAGAAACAGTATATTTAAGTTCCAAGAATACACATAAAAATTCTAAATATTATAAAAAGCCAGATTTTACTGGTTCATAGGCCAAGAATTTCTTCTTGTTGGAATTCATTGACATAGAACTAACCATAAATTATGTAAAGATAAGCTAATTATAGAGTAATGGGGCAGTTGTGGTACACATTCTTTTTCTCTGACACTTCTGTTCTGTCCCATAATAGCGCTAACACTGGGTTAATCATTTTTTTTAATGTTTTCTTTATGGTTAATTTCCTCCTAATATCACCCACTTCTATCTTAAGTCCCCTAAAGCTCATGGAAGGAAGGACACACCCAGAGAAGGGGCAGGCTTGGGACAAAGAGAAGATGTGACTGCTTCAGTTTGGGATAAATAAAGTGCCTCTCTGAGTCAGATTCCTCTTAAATAGTCTTTGCTCTCTCCTCTAAAGGATATACCTGAAAGTAGTAGATCTTTTTCTGTGTAACTTTGGCTGTCAAGGACCTTTCCTAAGCCTCCATGTAGCCAAAACTCATACTTTAAGTTCTCATCAACTTGTGTCTTGGTAATCTTTTCCTTGTCTCCATCCCTTATCAGATGCAAGTCTATTCTATTCTACTCATATCTCTTCAAAATGAGATTGGATCCCATTAGCCAAGGAACCTTTAAAAATGATATTGGTTTTTTTTGCATCTCTACTGGGTTCCCTCTCCTTTTGAGGAGATCCTCAAATGAAGATCCGCTTCTTTAGTCCTTACTTCTATGGGGAAGCTCTTGCATCCCTGACCACCTTTTCCAGCCTACTTGTCCTGTTTTCAGGTAGGCACTTTCTCTTACTGCTTTTTTTGTGGGACGGGGAGAGAGGTGTTTCCTACGCAGATGGCCATCAGTGCAACTATTTGGTTTCCAGCTAGCTTGCCCACTGACAAGCTCAAAGGGAGGCAGGAGAATTCAAGTCAGCCTTTTAGACTTGCCCTTAAGATGCGCTCCTTTGACACCCTGTCTACACTTTCCAGAATATTTAGAGCATCCTCAGACTACTCTTGTAAAATAAAGAAGTGTTAACGTGGCCATTTTATGTGGAGAACTTTGGTGTAAGAAGTCTAGACAGTTTACCCAACAGTACTATCACACCTCTGGCGTGCAAACTGGAGCCCCAGTCTCTGAGTTCTCTATTTACCGTGTTTGCCATGGAATAAAGCTTCCCTTTGGATTCCTTGACAGAAAACCTTACCTGCTATTAACCAAAAAAACCCGAGGTTTCCCGCAAGTGATAGAGATCACAACAGCAGTTTGACCACAACAGTAGCTTGACCACATACCTGTCATCATCAGCTATAAATAAGATAATCCAGAGAGGAGACACACACCAACCAGCTATATTTCAAAGCACTGGAACGGGGAGGCAGAAACATGAGGAATATATCCTGCTTAAAAATGGATTTATTTCTCCAGACTCAGGATATTTGGCACATGTACAGAAGGAACAGAAGTCATAGTTCCTCACAAACGGTATACAAGGGAGGACATACATAGCTCCATTATATACAGTGGACAGTCTCCTGAAAATAGTGTGGCCACTAAATGGTGGAAGACCTCACAGAGAAAAGTGACATTCACTAGGACCAAATGACGGCATTTACTGTAAATGTGAATTGAATTTTAGTAATAAAAATGATAGTGAAAGGAAACCTCTCACAAAATGCTGGATACACACATGCGTATATTCATGCTACAAAAATCAGGATTTGCTCCTAGAGCTTTCTTGAACAAAAAATTGGAACAATCTTTCCAAGCATTAGCAATTCTATTTGTAGTTTATTGTTTCTGAAAATCAAACATAACATGCTTTTGAATCTTTCTGCTCTGGTTTTATTATAGCTTGACTGTAGATATTTCCAAAAGACTTTAAAAGGGATTTATTTTTTAGGAGAGCAGGCCTTTATGAATGATACAATGGCTCAGAAACTCAACCTTCCGCTGATGGCTGTTTCATAGTAGCTCTGCATTTTTTTTTGTTTCATTTCACATTTGCCAAAAAATCAGAAAGTTATCTAATTTCAAGTTATTGAATCTGTCCATTTGAATCGTTAGGGAGTAATTATAAAAGGAGTGGTGGAAAAGGATAAACTCTCCATTGCCATACCATTCTGCCTTTCTAACGTCTTCCTTACCTTGCTACTCAAGATTAAAGCTATTCAGAAATGGACCTGCATCATTTCATTTTCCTGTTTCAAACTACTTCTCAAGTAGAAATATTTTTGACAGGGGTCTCTCAAGAGAAGAATTTGTTGACAATTATGCAACTTCATTACTAGCAAAATCCCTGATTAATGATGTGAATCTTGAAATAGCTCCTGTGCCTGAAAGGCTTAGGGTCATCTTCATCTCTGATCTGGGTAGGTTAATGCTTAACCCTTGTGATCCTTACCCTGTTGACAGCCAGCCATATCATCTCCATCTTCATCAATATAATATGCTGGGAAAAAATGTAATTCAAAGTCTTTGAACATCAGTAACAAAATGGAAGTGGGTTAATCTCTCTTAGCTCAGCCCCCTTTGTATATGTAGAGTTTGTCTTTACAGCATTTTACCCCTCTTTTGAAAAAGGACAATTACTTAAGAAGGTTTAATTGAAGGTATAGCTATGCTTTATGAATTGGCAAGTCGGTAAGGGATCAGTAACAGAAGAACTAACATGGTGGATATTTTTTTTTTTTAAAACAAAATCCTCTACATGGATTCAGTGATCTCTGAAAAGCAGGTGATTGCCTTTTTCTAAAGTTTTATTTCATGTCTGGTAAAAATGTTCAGCCAACCTTATTGATATGTATTGGTATCAAAATGATAGAGATTCTTTTCTAAGTCATTTCAAGAAAGAGAAATTTCAATTAATTCGAAATTTGGATTTCTGACTAAGGCATTTCTACTCTCTCTCTCCAACGCTAGAAAGCTGGAGTAACTACTGGACTTCAGTAGCTATCTCCAGATGTAATTGAAAGTAGATTTTCTTCTGTATAACCTACATAAAACTAAATACAGAAAGAAGCATAAATTAGAAAGGTCATTTAAAATGCTAAGATGAAGCAGCAAAACTATTTTCCTTGGCCAGAGGAAGCATTTTCAAACAGCAAGCCAGAATTTTGGTTTCAGTTACCTTTGCCTGAATCCCAAATGCAATGGTTTAATATCCAGAATAACCACTGGGCAGTCACTGAAGATAGAAGCTGGATTCCTGCATGTTTCTGCTGTATCATAACTGAGTCCTGTTGCTAACAGTAGCCCTTTAGCCTTCTGTAGTCTAAACTTTCTTACTCTGTAATCCTTCATCATATCACAGAATCACAGAATGGTTGAGGTTGGAAGGGACCTCTAGAGATCATCTAGTCCAACCCCCCTGCTCCAGCATGGAGCTCCCAGAGCATGTGGCACAGGGTGCCATCCAGGCGGGTTTTGAAGATCTCCAGAGAAGGAGACGCCACAACCTCCCTGGGCAGCCTGTTCCAGGACTCCGTCACCCTCACAATAAAGAAGTTCCTCCTCACATGGAGATGGAACTTCCTGTGTTGCAA
>JAVCKT010004087.1:27986-54795 GCA_032273925.1 Rhynchotus rufescens
CTTAGTTCTCAGCTCATTTCCATGACCCCTGGCTCTTGCCCTTCTCCTCAGATTGCGTCCCCCAGGAATCCCACTCAAGTGCTCTCCACAGTGGCAGGGAGCAGCATCGGCCACTTACTCCCCTCCTAGTTGCAGATGGTGTTTCCAATCTTTAATCAGATGGAAGCAAAAGGCAACAAATCCCTGTGGAAGGTGCTGACCCATCCTTCCCCTTGCTTTTTGCAACTTTCCGCAAGAAGTTGCAGAAATGAGAGAGACTGTTAAGAAGAAAGCTGCTTTTGTCTCAGAGAAAACTAATCCTCAGTATTAGCTGCTCTGCACCAAAAGCAGTGAGATGCCATAGTCTGTCTCAGTTTAATGACTTTTTGTTATTTGGGAGTGGTCTCACAGGCAACCATCTTTCTCATTGAGACAACCATAGCAATTGCACCTCATCACTGTTATGTTGCAGGCAAGAAGGGGACATTTCACACGCAGCTGAGAATGAACCTATGAATCTGATCTGGGTGTACCAATAACACTAGCAAGTGTCTTTTTCCCAGCCGTCAAAGAATACAGCTATTAGCTTAGGAAATTTTGATCCTCTGCTAATGGTTTTTGAGCTGCATGCAGGATAGGAAGACAAGGTAGGACTCCTGCTTCTGAAACTCAGTCTAACAGTGGTGTACCAGTTGTCCTTGGAGGAGGCCAAAATAAATTGAGAAGGACATTGAAGACATCAGTGAAGAAGGAGGCAAATGTGCAGATATTGTGTCTGAACTAGTCCTGAGATTTCCACTTCAGTGAGGGACCTTCTTGTCGTGTCACCTGAACCCAGTATCTCCTTTCCCCAGGGAATATCTGCAGCAATGATGTACCATGAGTGGGATGGTAGCTTTCTTCCCAGACAAGTCCCACTACTAAGCAGTTCAGAACTTATCATCTGCTTTTCCCTTTGGAAGGGCGCAATTGAAGCTTTCCCTACTGCCAAAGAGGAGCTGCAGTGACTTCTTACCTTCCTCAGGGTTTCAGGTCACACAGTTCACAAAATGCTGCTAGTGACCCCACCTCTCATTAGCATTTCCCTTTGTCAGCCTCTGCTCCAGCCCATGACATATTCACATAGCAGAGAGTTTCCAGTATAAAGCAGATTTGACTCAAGAAAGAGGTTCATCTCTCTGAGCAGCAAGGAAGGGAAACATAAAACTGGAATTAGTTCCTTTTTTGTTTTATAGCTAAATGAAGTTAAAAAAAAAAAAAAAAAGAAAAAAAGAAAAAGAAGAATGAAAGAAAAAGCTTCCTTCAATAGCCAAAGTTAATTAGTGTGATTAGTGTGAACGGTTCACTTCTTCCTGTTAGAATATCGCAGAATCACTGAACCAGAGCCACTAGCTTATTCCTTGGAAGGAGGCAGATGAAATGGAGTAATAATAAAGCAGCAAAGCTACCGAGCAGGGTCTTCTCTCTAACGTGGCTCCTACTTGAGGAGGCAGGACTGGCACTGATAGAGGGGAAGTTGATAGAATTGAAGCCAAAGAAAACTGTCCCTGTCAATAAGACCGACCTGAAAGCAGTAAGATTCAGTTTAGGGATATGATGCGTAGAACATTTCTCCCTTTTCAGCTTTGGCCATTTCTATTCCTTCTCCCCCACCAAGGTCTTCTTTGCTTCTCCTTAAGATCATTTTCTCAGTCCTAATTTTTCCAGCCTCACTTCACTCAGCAGCAGTACATTTTCACATTCCCTGAAAATGCTACCATGTCTCTTTTCTAGCTAATGTAAAGGGCTGATCACATCACTGCATCACAGGACATTAGTGAATATAGTACCCATTGCCTTCACTGTGATTGCTGCCAGTCTTATGAGGAGATCCAGTGCACTGGTTTCTTGTCCTCTCATTCTAAAACTGTCCCGTGAAAGACCTATGAGTGTTGCTATCTGCAGAGGTCTCTTCACTATTTAATCTGTCTAGACAAACAAGACTTACCTGAGAGTGGAAAAATAGCAGGTCTGCTTGGACTGAAAACTCTGAAACTCTCACCTGATCTATATATTGGCAGCTCCAAAATATAAACCAGAGCAGCAGGAAACTGTATCTGCATACGGAGAAATATGTGTTTCTACTTTAAGAAGACGGTCATGAAAATCCCAGTCTGAAAGGGAAATAGGAGGCGGGATCACAAGACAGGAGGCAAGTGAAGAAGTAAAATCTTAGCTTAGAAGAGGCTCCCAAGGGAAGGATGGTCAGGCCGTAGTTTAAACATTTTTGATGGTGTTTATCAGGCGGCCTTGAACATCCAACTAAACTCTTAGAATTGGGAGAGTGAAGTCAGAGTCCTGATGGGTCCTTTATCTGCAAAACAGTTACATGCAGAGTTCCTCAGGGTTTGTTCTGAGCAATATCTTGTATCTTTATCAGTGAGGTGGAGAAGGCAGTGGAGTGCACTCTCAGGGCTCTGGATTATGTCAAACTGGGGATACCTTTTGATACACAAGAAAGCAGGGCAGCCATCCAGAGGGACTTGGACAGGCCAGATGAATCAGGCAGCAGGAGCCTTGTGAAATCCAACAAGGGGATAAAACAAGCCCTGTCCCTGGGGAAGAAGCCGTCCTGCAATAACACACTTGGGGTCTGATTGCCTGGGGAGCAGCTCTGAGGAAAAGTCCTTGGGGCGTTCTGATGTGCGGCAAGCTGGACATGAGCCAGCAGCATGTCCTGACAGCAAAGGCCAGTAGCAGCTGTATGAAAAGGAGGAGAATCAGAGATCTCGGGAGGTGAATGTTCCCTTTTACTTTACACTCATTAGACTATATATGGACTACTGTGCATGGTTTTCGCCCCTTAATACAAGATGGCATCAGTGAATGGTAGCAAGTTCAGTGAAGGGCCGCTGAAATGGTTGGAGGCTTCAGCACTTTGTCCTATGAGGAGATGTATCCATCTTTGCTTAGTCATCTACACTTGTACACACTCTACCCACACGCATATGTCAAAGCAAAACACAGTGGTTTCCAGTGCTTGCACTTTCCTTAACCCCAGCAGGACAGAGAGGACAGAGAGAGATAGAAAGCAAGTGAGAACATCCTCAGAGCAAAGATCACTGAGACCCATCCACCTCCATTTTACCTTGGCTCTGTTAGAGGTTTCCTTCCCGGCCAGTCCCACACTTCTCCTCTCACACCCTCCTCACAACATTCCTAGGACCATCTTCAAAGCCACAGTACCCGCTCAGGGTCTATATCTCAGCTCTGCCTCACTTCCCTCACAACAATTTTTTTTTCCATGGCCCCTGCAAGCTTCACCAGTGACAACCTTCTGTTCGGCAAGGGCGGCCCCAGTCCTGAGTGACAGGTTAACAGGAGCAGCACGTAGCAACAACTAGTGGTGCCCACGGGGTTTGTTGACACTTCTCCCAAGGACTCCCATCCACTTTCCTGCCTCATAAATAGCCTCCGACCCAGCTGCTCTGTGCAGCAAGACGCAGAGCAGGTCCCCACTATGCATCCTCTCCTCTCTGCCCTCCTCTTCCTGCTGGACTCCTGCTGCCTTCGAGGCACAGAGGCACGACAGTACGAGTCCGTCCTCACTGTGCGCAATGGAGGCCTCTGGGGCACTTGGGGGATGCCACAATTTTGCCCTAAAGGCTACGCTAAGGGATTTGAACTGAAGGTAAGATTTCATTCCTTTTACAAGAGCAGGAAAGAAAACAACTCAGTATGAAATTAGGTTCTCTCATTCAGGTCTCAGTAGGGCTCTCAGCAACACGTAGTCCCATTGCAGCAGTGTTTGCATTGAATCTTTACTGCTCCTGCCAGTTTATCAGCAAGAAATCTCTAGTGCACATTAGCTCTCCAAACTCTCTGCCAATGAGTGATTTCTCACCGGGGGAGTCCATGGGATATGTATAGGCCGGGGAATCTGTCCTTTAGAGCTCATTCCCAAAGGGCAGGGAAAACTTCCACCTCTCCAGATTCCATCTCTTGGAGCCAGTGGACACAGCCAGAGTGTGGGCATGTCCTAAGGGCAGCAGACAGCAAATGTTCCTCTGTGTTCAGAAGCTCTGCTCTGTCGTTTCGATAGGTACAGACATAGACAACAGCAAATAGGACTCGCTAGAAAAGGCTGTAGACCTGCCTTATAAACTCTTTGCTTAGCAGCACTAAGATGTATCTGGTTGCATCTCTCAGAGCCTCCTAATACCTCTCCCAAGGCTTATCTAATCTCTCCTTTCTAATGGGACAGCAAGTTGGCCATTCACTGGTGACAGTGACGCTCACTTGTTTGCCCACTCTTCTAAGGTGGAGTCCAAGCAGGGATTCTGGCTCTTTGGTGATGACACAGCTCTGAATGGCATCCGCCTGCACTGCACAGACGGCACAACCATTGAGTCCTCAGTGGGGCGGTAAGTAGCCTTTGCTTTATCATTCTTCCTTCAGGACAGTAGCTTTGGGAAGGCAAGGGAAAGTAGTGCAATCCCCAAGCCCTTGTGAAGATGGTTCTCCTGCACCATCTCCTGCACCACTTGCACTCATTAGCCACAAAGTGTGAATATCTTAGGGTAATATCTTTTCCCAGAGAAGGGAATAGATTTTGAAAATATCTTGAAGTCAGGAAAGGGAACTGCAAAGGGAACTTGAGCATTTTCTTTCTCCTTTTCCTCAAATGCTTACTTGGAGAAAGACACTGGTGTTAAATAACAGGGTCAAAGGAAACATCTGAACTTGCCCAGGAGTCATGTAGCAACAGGACAGCCCGGGCCTGTCAATAGCTGGACATCGAGGGGGAAAGACAAAAACATTCAAGGGAAGTAGAGTGAAAGAAATTCTCTGTGAAATTTACTGTTCTGTAAATACCCTGCCCGAGGACTACCAGGGTCCCAATGAAGGTGCAGGGTTGCTTTCAGGTGAGCAGAGGCTGAATACGTATTGGGAGGTTGTTTCTCCTCTCTGGCAGGTGGGGAACCTGGACGAAGGCCCAGTTCTGCCCCAGTAACAAGATAATTTCCTTCTCGCTGCGTGTGGAACCACAGCAGCATCTGCTTGATGACACAGCAGCCAACAATGTGATATTCCTCTGCTCTGATGGAACACAGCTGGAGGGTCATGGACTTTCAGGGGGTCAGTACGGCCCATGGAGTGAAAGCTGCAAATCTACAGCCGTCTGTGGGCTCCAGACGAAGGTAGATAAACCCAAGGGAAGGGGGGATGACACAGCTCTCAACAGTTTGAAATTATACTGCTGTGCCTAAGTCCAAGCCCTCTACCTTAATATCTACAAGGTGATCCACCAATAAAGCATGAGTTTGTCCTTACACAAGGGGTGGTGTGCATTTTTTTTCAATCAAATTCTGTTATGGGACAGCGCTATATAGCGGCTCCTGGACCCAACGGGTTTCCTCCTGCCTCAGCCTGATGATCACCAGGAGCCTACGCTGCTCCTTGTTTCCAGTTCCCTCAGTACTGAAGCTTAGCATGTAAGTTCAGTAAATGAACATAAGCATGTGCACACACACAAAAAACCTCTGCAGTCAGCCATAGATGAACACAAACAGATATCCTTTAGCAGCACCTATGTAGTAATGCCCACACACACCCTGTTCCTCTCCACATGGTGAGGATTGATGTGCACTACTGAAATATATAGTCACTTTCACAGAATTGGCTTCCTCACTAGCTGGCCTCAACCACCCAGTCTATTCAGTAGCTGTCCTTAGACCCCAGTGCCCTCACATGCTGGTTTCTGGATCCTTGAGCAGCTGAGATTCTTGATCATCTGTGACACCAGAGGTTCATTCATTGCAATCACTGGCACTTGGCTCTCTTATCCTGATCACTGACAAGTCTGACATTAAATTTGCTAGTGCTCCCATACACAGGCTCAGACTACAGTACACTCACTCAGAAGATATCTAGAAAGAATGTTGTTACTATTACTAACAATAGTAAACAGTTATGGTTATTAACTGAGAATCTTTAGTAAGCAGGCTCGGCACAGGCTGAGGTGGTCAAGCGCAGGGGCTAGTCAGACAAGACCTGTCTGACCTGCAAGACTAGTCATCTGTTTACCCACAACTAGCCCCTTTTATTCCCTTTTTCCTTTATTTTCTGACACTTGTTCCTCCTCAGTTAACCTTGATCCCTTCCTTTCTCTATTGTAATGCTTAGAATGTGGAGAGCTGGCCACGATATAACCACAAATAGGTCCATAACCACCATCCAGCTCCTGGCCCCTACGGCGTGCTTCACCTTCAGCCTACTCAGCCCAGCATCTCAACATCACCTCCTTGCCTTGTCCAAATTACAAAAACTCTTGAAAAATTTTGTTTCCTAAGTTCCAGGATTTAATTCGAAGAGAATCCAGAATCTACTATCTTATAGGTACCTCTCCTGAACCTAACATCATCTCCTTCAGCACCCAGAAACCTTGTTCAGGTCTTCTCTGGAGTTCTTATCCTGTCCTCCTTTCCTGTTTATTTGGTAAGACTATATGTAATAGGACTGACCAGGATAACAAGTATGAGACAGGAAATAACCACAAATCCATGTCTCATGGGGTACTACGCAGCAACATTTTCTACTTTACAATAGTTTGAAAAGTCTGTGCATGCCAGAGAGGTCCACAAGCACAAGGAGAACTCAATGTAGAAAGGAAGAAACTGGAAGGATGAGGCGAATCCCTAAGTGAATTGCAAGTATTTCAACATAAACTCTTTCCTCAGTATCAAGAGTATAGAGAGAAGGCAGAAAACTCAGGAAGGTGTAGAAGGACAGCCTCATTAGCTTTCTAAAGTTCATTGCTACTTTATACACTTACATATTTGAAATTTGCTTGCTTTGGTATTCTCTTTGAAAGAAATTCCTCCATAGGAGGATAGTGAATAGAGCTTAGTAGTACTTGTGAGTGCTATTTTCTATGCACATAATGAATACGTGAGCATATACTCATGGCTAGCTCAGTGTTATGTTTGTTTAATCACTGCTGGAAGTGGAGATGTTCCAGTGGTTTCCAGAACATTAATAATGTCAATGTTTGCCTTTATACATCCAAATGGACTGTTTGCCACTTTGTGTGCAGCTAGGAGAAACATCACACTAAATATATGTGCACGTATTTTTAACCCTTTAAGGGGAGGAGGAGACTCCACAACCACTCTTGGCAGCCTGCTCCAGGGCTCTGTCACCATCACAATCAAGAAGTTCCTCCTCACATGGAGATGGAACTTCCTGTGTTGCAACTTGTACCCATTGCCCCATGGCCACCGCTGAGATATCCTTCCCTCCTTCCCCAACACAGGTTTTACGACTGTGACCAAGTCTCCAACAAGACTATTCTCAAGATCATCCCATTTTGGTGGATAGGCTATGCAATTCTCACTGCCTGAGAAGACAACAAATTCCTTGGAACAACATGGAGTTAAAAAATGCCTGTTATCTGATACCCTTGAGCACAGCCTAAATATACCTAGTAATAATAACAGTGTGTCTATCCTGCAGAGCAGAGTAGTGGGGTGGCTGGTTCCTGTCTCCACAGGGTTTGTCCTGCAGACAGACCCACTGGCCAGTTGTTCCACCCATGGGTTGTACAGGTTGCCAGTCCCGAAAATGTCACATAATAGCTGGAAAAACGAGGAGCCAGGATGCTAGTGAGAGTCAGAGCTCATGGATTTGAACTGGGTCCTTCTTTAGCTTTGGTTCATATATGACTGTGAGTGCAAAGCTATTTAGCCTATTCCAATGCCTTTACTGTCAAATATTCTCTATGCTTTTTAAAAAGAAATAAAAAAAAACCTCTTTATGCTTCCTATTCCTTAAATGGAAGGAACTTAACAAAGCCAATGACGATAAAGTGTTAATTTTTCTCTTCATACATACAGATTAAAATCTCATATATCTGATCAGCTGTCATCCTTATTTCCTTGCCTTATTACAATTAGTATTTATTCTGTGTTTGTGGTAGTGTCCATAAGGCACTAGGAGTTACTCTGGCCTCTAGATAAGAAGCTCACAAAAAAAAAAAAAAAAAAAAAAAAAAAGAAGAAAATGAAATAGAGGCCCAGGCAAAGCAAGCAACTGAATAATAGTATTTTTAAAAGAAAAAAAAAAGTGGTTCAAAATTGGCAATGTGGTAGCTGTTGGTGGAGACTGGGATAAAATGTGCAGGCTGGAATCTGTCAGGGAAGAATAAGTTACCCAGAAAAAAAGCCTCAAGGCTTTTTTAGAGCATCCTCAAGCCTGAGGTGCTTGCGTGTAAATAGGACCCCAGAATGGCAGAAGAGAGATCAAGCAGAGGGCGGTGTGGAGCTGACAGGACGTAGCGAGGTAGGAGAGAGGTGGCCACCAGAAATCCAGCAGCAGCGGCCGAGGGGTCAGCACGGCAGCACAAAAGGGCAAGTGGCATGAGGAGATTGATGAGAAAGCAAGAAGACCGTGGTGGGGATGTCTGGATTTGTGTCTCCCACAAGATTTTCTATCTTATATTCAAATAGCTGTTGAGATGTTATTTAGTGTGTGGTTTTTAATGTTTTCTTAATCACTTCTGATATTGCAAAGTGTGACGAGCAAAATAGCCCTGTGGGTTTTTTTGTTGTTTTTCCTTTTGGGGGGCACGTGGCAGATTCTTTCCCTAAAATAAAAGTTGTGGAATAAAGCTGGTCCCCCTTAGCGTTACAGAATTCACCATTTGAAGAACATTTCTGCCTGCACAAAGCAACCTCCATTAGCCATTTGTGACTCTGAAAATTTCCCATGCTTTGGGCCTCATCCTGATCAAAACATCTCTTTTTCCCAGCCGAATGGGAACTGCTTGCTCAACAGGCTTACAACCCAGCAAAGACACCTTGTCACTAGACTCGGGGCCCAGATCATTCTCTCTGAAAAAAAAATTAGGACTAGAACATAAATCTTGTAGTGGAAAGGCAACAGGCTCACCTGTCTGACGCTTTCTAGTTGCTGCAGAGAACAGGAATGCTCTATGCCTGAAACTGCTCTATGCTTTGTTGATTCTCAATTTACGAAACTTTTCTATTTTATTGTTGGATTTAATTATCACCATGCACCTGATAATGGACTGAAGCCACCTGAATGTGGCATGCTGTCTCTTTAGATGGTTCAGTCAGGTAAGAGAATCACAGGAAAGCAATAGATGGAAAAAGGTAGCGTGCAGCCGTAGCAGCATTATGCCTCCTTCAGTAGCAATTACTGTTTGTAATTAAGCAGGAATCTGAATGAAACCATTCACTGTGCAACAGTGATAGATGCTTCTCACAAGAGAAATGACAGTGGTGGAGATATTTCTTCAGCCAGCATAAGAAGACTTATCTGGCAATGTATCAGCCAACTGTGAGGCCAATCGCTTTTATCACTGTATGTTCCCTACTTTTTATCCTTTGCAGCCCACTTTGATTCATCCAAAATTTGCCGTGTTAGTGGGAATAAGTGCATGAAAAAGGATTGTAAAACCTGGAAACCTGGATCTTAATGTGAGCATCTTAAGCATATGTCTGCACTGCAGCAACCTCAACAGACTTGATTGAACAAGCACTGAGTTTGGCCATGATCCCTGGGGTAGCGCAGAGCTCTCTCCAGGGTCTATACTGCTGCTATCCCAGCAACTTGGTAAAAACCTTGGTGAGCAGTTTGTGAGCAGAGAGATCAGCTACTGCCAGTCATTCTCAAGCAAGCCAGTTATAAAGGGCTAGATGAAGTTCCACAGGATCTATAGCATCTTGAGGGCTCCTCTGAGCTATCCATAACCCTCTTGTCACAAATGCAGTGACTCGCAGAAGATCTGACTTGAAGGTTCAGTTCCCTCTCACACATGCCCAGCAACTTGTTTCTGACCTTAAGGCTCTTATCAGATGTTTAATGAGAAATTGTCACTTGTATAGTGGCATCTGCTTTAAAAGCACATGCAAAATGAGCTGCTCCTACTTTCTCAAGACCACTAAGGTCAGGACTTTCTCAGGACCACTAACCTCTGGGCCTCAAGGAGCTGATGGAAGAGCCACAAATTGCTTTTGCTTATGCAGCTCTTCTGTGAAATGGCACTTGTTTGGCTTCCAGATCCCCGGGTGCAGGCAGCTAGTGCCAAGCTGCCACCGCTGGTTCACTTGAGAGAGCCAGCTTCCACTTATGGCCCTGGTGGCTGGTGGGTTCTCCCGGCCTGTCTGTCCTTGCTCCATGCAAGAGGATCATGGGGATCTTGTGGAGAAGGGTACTATTTGCCGAAGGCATGGGGGTGCTTCTTTGTGGTTTGTCTTTCTTTGTTTCTCTTTGATACGTGCATGTTGAGGTGAATGCTCTTGTCTCCCTACCTGCCAAACTACTAGAAGATACAGGGCAGTATATTCTGGGACAGACAGGAGGAGTTTGGCTCTGGGATTCAGCCATAGGAGAAGCCTAAGGTGTGTGCACTAGTCCTGATAAAAGAGGAGCTCTGCATTTCCCTGAAGATACACTGAAAAAGAAAACTCTGTGTAAAAGCTAAAGAAACTTTAGATATCTGTGGATCATCACAAGTGCACTCACATATTGTCCTAGTTTGTGAAACCCAGAGCAGTGAGATCTGCAGAGCTTCTCGCAGGAAAAGAGTAGCTGATACAACCTCCGAGGTGCTGTCTTATCAAAAGAAACTCAGCTGTGCATTGGAGACTCTATATGGTTATGCAGGATAAAGTTTTAGCTTGTAAAGGACAATTTGTGCTCCAAGAAAGTTACATTATCAGGCCCCAACATTGCGAACACTTCCAGGTTTGCTTAACTTTGTGTCCCGTAGTTGCCCCTTCCCGTGACAGCGAGGTTACTGCCGCGCACAGAGCAAGCCGCATGCCCCACCGTTGGCCACAGGAGCGCACAGCTGAAGATGGGCTGTGAGAAAGGAAGCAGCAGCAGCCCCGCGGCGCAGGAGAGGAACCGCGGCTCGGCCCCGGCCGCGAGCCCCGGCCTCGGCGACGGCTGCTGAGCGGGTGAGCGGCTCCCTGCGCTGCGCGGCACGCGCGCCCCGCACTCCCCCCACTCTGCACACTCCGTGCACTCCCCGCGCACTCCCCGCACTCCCCGCGCACTCCCCGCACTCCCCACACTCCGTGCACTCCCCGCGCACCCCGTGCACTCCCCGCGCACCCCGCGCGCTCCGCGCCGCGTCCCCGCGCGTCGCGCTCCCTGCGCACTCGCGGGCGGGCGCGGAGTGGAGCGGCGGCCCCCCCGCGCCGGGTGCGGGGAGGCGGGAGCGGCGCGGCCCGCGCCGAGGGGAGGGACGAGCGCGGAGCGGCCGCGGGGCCACAAGGAGCGAGAGCGCCCGCCCCAGCGCAGCAGGTACCGCGGGCCGGGGCCGCGCAGCGCCGCGGGCTGCGGGACGCGCAAGTTGGTGCGGGCGCCGCGCGAGGCTTCCCCTCTCCTCTCTTCCTCCCCCTTTATAAAAACCGAAAATGCCTTTTTTATTTTTTTATTTTTTTTTATAAAAGTGTGAAGGGCACCTAGGTGTCTCGGCGCGCTGCCTACCAATATTTTTTTCGGAGCGCAGGGCGAGCGCGGCAGCGGCCGAGAGAGCGGTCCCTGGTGCCGGGCTCTGGACGCGGAGCGCGCAGCGCCCCAGGAGCCGCGCGGTGCCCCAGGCACCGCACAGCCCCGCGCGGGCTCCCGGACAGCCCAGGTTTGCGCGCCTGCGATGCCCGTCGCACCCGGGAGTTTCCTTCGCCGCCGCTCCGCCAGAAGCCACAAACTTGAGAACTTGCGTGGCCCGTGAGGCGGCCGCCGGGCCCCGCGCTCCGTTCGCGGCGAGGATGCGCGCAGCCGGGTGCGCAGGAGCGGCTCCCCAGCGCGGCGCTTGATGCCGGCGGGACGCGGCGGCGCGCGCAAGGTAGGGAGAGGCCCCCGCGCCCCGCGCTGCCCCGCGCTGCCCCGCGCTGCTCCGCGGCGGGGGTCCCAGGCTGTCTCCGAAGGGGGATGGATGGATGGATGAATGTTCGGCGGTGGCTGTAGAGCAGTAGAGGCGGCAGTTTCAGAGAGCTGTGGGAAACTGTTAAATGAAGTTTCTCTTTTTCTTGCGCCGGGAGTAGGTGCAAGGGGCATTTCCAAAGGGGTGAAGAAGCAGAATGGGCTTCCTAAGTGTTTTCTTGTCGATAGCTGCATGCCACAAAGGTTACATCCATATGCATCGGCTGTCCTGCACTCAAAAATACACATGCACACACATATATACATTCATTATCAAGAATAGACACATGGCTTATTTTATGCTTCTGTCTTTACTAAACTCTACAATTTGCTAAACTTGAGCCTAATAATTTGCTTTTGGAATTAGAAGCTGTAATGCACTGCAAGGGCCAGATCCTCAGAAGGACTCCTTCTATGAGTTTCCACCGGCTGCTCCTGCCGGGTGTTCCTGGGACACACACTTGAGCACCGGCAGCGTGGCTGTCTGTTAGATATTGTACATGAGCCTTGGAATGAACAAGCACCTCTGTTGCGTTTAGAAATAAACACTGAAAGTCCTTCCAAGTGTGCGGGAAGACAGAGAACCGACCAGGCAGGGGAATGCTGCGACCCGCCGGCTGCGCCGCTGCTTCCTCGCTTCTGAATGGCACGGTTTGAGGAGCTCAGGGTCCCGGTGAAACGCCTGAATTAGGGGCAGAATAGGCTGTGTTATGTGCAAATGTAGCTGCCTCTGATTTTTGCAAGCATTTTTAAAGCTGTAGTTAACTTTATTCTTTCTGGATCTTCTTTCTCTTTTCTAATGAGGGAAGCACTAAGTTGAAAAGTAGGATTGGGTGTTTCTGTTGCACTGCTGAGGCCCAGTATCCCCCTTGGTGGGTTAAAGTACTAGCTGAGCATGGTCTTTCCACGTTATTATGTGCCTTTTCCAAAGGGTGCTGCTTCTCCCATGCAGGATCTTCTTTCAACTACTTATATGTTTTCCTTTGAACTCCTCAATGTTGGCTTTAAAACTCACTCAGAAATGTGTGATATACAGCTTAGGCTCCTAGGTATGCCCTGCTTCCCCTTCTTTCCCTCTCTTTCTCCCCCAAAAAGACCCCTCAATCCTGAAGAAAGCCCTTCCAAGTTTTCGTTGGAGAGGTATGGATATTAGGAACTATGTGTGTACTACGTGCAAGGCGCAGAACTCTTAAAACTGTAGTTCTCTTTAGCAGAGCTGGGCGAGGGAGATGTGCAAAATGCTGCAGAACTCTGCGCTTTCCTGGGCTCGTGTTTCTGTGGTGCCAGGCTCGCACCCTGCTTTAAATGTTTCCTCCCAACTACTGATATCGGTGATTATCCATGTGCTCTCTTTTATTTTTAATCATTTAAGTAAGATTTCCCTGTAGAGAGAAATAGCTGAACCCCGTAATTTGATGCACTTGAGCTCAGTAAGAAGCACATGCGGTCGATAACCCTTGACGCGAGGTGATGCCGGATAGAAAGCCCGGGACAAACACGCTCACGGCTTGAGCGGGAGGGCCCGGCCGCACCGAAGGTGCCGCAGCTCCGCGCCCGTCCCCGCCGCAGAGGGGCTGCCGACCTGCACCCGCTTTTCGTGTGCAGCTTCCCAGGAACATGCAGCTTCCTGGGGACTAGAAGGGCAGAGACTAAGGGGGGATCTAGCGACCCCGCGGGCCGTGGGGCCCCGCAGCTGCAGCCGAGGCCTGGGGCGGCCTCATCAGGATGCCCCTTGTTGCAGGGGAGAGAGGGGCAACCTTGTCACCCACTGGGGCCTTCCCACCTTGGAAAGAACTGCTGTGTTTTGGTGCGGGAACGCTCCCGTTGCATATTTTGCCATAGCAGCTGAGTGACATGTTTGTCGGTCGCCTTACAGGCAGTGCACACTGGAAATGCAACAGCCTCCATCCCAGTGTTACTGTAGCAGTTTTCCTTTCCCTTGTGACACTGAAAACCTGGCTTGCTTGCCACTTCCCCTGCATAGCTTTGCAGCAATGTAAGTGGAGAATCAATCTGCAGAGTTTTACAATAATGCAAAACGCTATTTCTCATCGTTAAAATCGGGTAACTCCAAATTGAAGCCAAAAATATTTCCAGACATAGTTTATTTGAGCTTAGGTATTTCTTACACTAACAGCACGATCTTGCAGAAAACAAGGAAATGGGTCTAGTTCCTATTTAAGAAGCAGAAAACAAGCAAGAACATAATGAGTTATTCGCTCTTCTGGCAGATCTTTTTTGGCAACTTTTTTTAAAAAGAAAGTCAAGAGGATATCAAAAGTCATGGATCACAGCCTAATTGCGTGGCTTTTTGTCAGGAAAAACTTCCACTGAAGACTTGTGGGATTCCCCCCCACCCCAGCTTACATTTTATGCTCAGAAAGAGCTAGGTCCACAGTGAATTTTATTGCTTTACAGTCAGGGTCCACATATGTACTTGATTAGATTTTGACCAGTCGTTACATTCTACCATTATTAAAAGTAATAGAATTAGACTAAATTAAGATAATACGGTAATAAAATGTAGTGTAGTATTAATAAGATCTTTAGAAAAAGAGTTTTCAGCTTTATGTGTGTAAAGAGGGATATACCGCTGACATGGAAATGGACTCCTATGGAATTCCCCTTTCAAGCTAGTGACAAACCCCACTTTTCTAGGAAGTATAAAATCACACAGAAGAAAGGCTTAGGAGCGATTTTTCTTCTCGGAGCCCTTTCCAAAAAAGAAAAGGGAGTGGAGGAGGCTGCACTGCTGGACAGACACCACTGGGTTAAATGCATTCGCTAGAAATACTTAGAAGACCAGGACTATTTTGTGTCGATTGAAAAGTGGAAGGTAAGGACTCCTGTCAGTTTTTATGGGAGTGTGAATCCTTGGGAAGGGTTTTTCAAATGCCTGCAGCTCAGGGCAAGTGTTAAAAGACAAAAGGTTTGTTCCTCAGCTAGGTACTTTTTCTTCTTTAGTCCAAAGCAAAGCTTGCTTTCCTGCTGTAGGGGAACAGCATTTGGAGATGAGGCAGGATGGACAGCCTGGATCTTGTCACTTCTAGGGTGATTTTTATAAAGGAGGCAACTTTTGGATACCTTCCGCTCATCCCAAATTTGTCTCCCTATCCAGCCAAACTGCCTTCAACCGGGAAATTCCCTGCTTCCAAGGTCTACTCCAGTTTGTTACCCCTGAATTCGTAATCCACACGGGAGCCTAACGACAGCTTGGGCTCCACAAGTGTTTCGTTTGCTCTTGAAATTTAAACAGAATTATTTCACCCTCTGGGCTTACCTTGTGATGCAACTTTATTAAAAAGCCAGCAACACCAACATCCCCCTTCCCCCGCATTAAGACCCACCTTCCTCAGCTTCTCGTTCGAGAGCAAGAAGCGATTTTCTGTGCTCAGCGCCAGCGGAGCTGCTTTGCAGCGCAGCGGCTGCAAAGGTAGGTCCCAGTCCCGCCAAGTCTGTGCGTGTTCCTAGTGCTGCCAGCACCACTGGAAGCTCTTGTGGCCAGGGCACCTGCCTGACACCCTGCTGCTTCTACGGTAAATGCCTTGAGAGGCTATTTCAGCTGCATTTTGAAAGCAGTTGTCCTGCATTTGGCATAGGGTTTTTTTTTTTTTTTTTTTTTTTTTTTTTAAGTAATGGAAAGAGTCTGTTTCTGTAGCATATTTGGAAGTACCATGTGGAAGATATAAGTTTCTTCTTCTAGTCTTCTTATAATCCTGTAAAGCAGAAACTTGCTCTGTGTGATGGGTCTGATTCCCTGCTGCAGTTGCTGCACTTTTCCCCTTGTGTCAACTCACCGAGAACAGCAAAAAGCTGGACCTGCCAGTGCTAGACTGGGTACAAAATATTGCCAAAAGCAGGGGGAGTTAACTGAAGCAAGTCGTCTGGAGAAACTTGCTAATTCATTTCAATTATAGTAATTTTAGGAGTTATTTTTAGCTTTGTTTATCAAATAGCACCCCCCTACACACACAGATCCTTAATATGTTTATTCAGGCTCATAATGTCCTTTAATAATCCGTAACAGCTTGAACATTTAGAAGAGAAATTAGGAAGCAATTCTGTGATCATGAAACAGTTATTGAAAACTACTGTAATTTGGGCACATCAAATAAACTACTGATATATTGTTGGGATACTTGGAAATAAAAATTCTAGACAAAAAGAGCTCAATTTATGTTTTCTTTTTTTCTTTTTTTCCTGTGGCAGATTCAGATATAGATTTAGATATAATGTGCTTTTAAATCATATATATCTGACACAGAAAGTACAGTTCTGCCTCTGCTGGTTGGCTTCCCTTGAGTTAGAGCTCTGAAAGAATAACTAGGAGCTGCATTTGGTTGCTTGCAAACAGGCTCTGTTCTTAGATTGAGCGCCTTAATTTACCCACCTCACCTTTTTCAGTCAGTTTATTTGTATGATGGAGATGTATGCATTTTCTTTGTCATGGTGATTTTACTTCTCTTTCCTGCTTGATTTTTAGTGAAGAAAGGTGACAGAGTTTAATGACTTAATAAAAAGTGGCCTTAATTAGGAAAATTGCCTTGCAAGCAGTTTTTAATGGCTCTGATTGCAATACATAAACTTAAAGAATGAAATCCTTTTCCTATTTGCAAGAATATCAAGTCCAGTACTTCGCACACAAGTTAATAAAAAGGGATTTTTGTTATGTCCCTTAACTGGGAATAGTTATATAAAGATAGCTCTGATACAGTAGGATGTTAGTAAAGGTGCATATGGAAAATACATATGTGCGTGCAAGATAGGCTTTACAGCATTTGTCAGTGCTTCTACAAGGAATTCCCCAAGACCTGAGAATTATGCAGGATCTTTGAGACAACTTTTCTTACACCTTCACGATTGGTCCCTAACAGGGAAATTAATTTTACATGTGCCAGACATAAACGTTTCAAATCTGCGCCGCTAGCAGAGTGCTAGCGAGCTGAACCGCAGCGCTGCCCTCGCTTTGCAGGCAGGAGCTCTCCACCGAAATTTGGCAGTGGGCTCGTAACTGTATCGTCGGCTCCTGGAGCGAACCAGAATTTACACTGGGCAGGAGGAGAGCAACGACCGAATAAACTAAGTATCTCCCTAGACTTTGGAGAAAAATGCTGAGTATGGAATTAATCTAGCGTGGGAGGGAGGGGAATAAGGGGGAAAAGAACGACTCCCTTAGGCTTAACTTAACTTTTTTTTTTTTTTTTTAATGTGTCAGTCTTTTAAAAGACCTGAAGGTGATTCTTTTTTATTAGTATTGTCATTTTTTCCTTAATAGGAAAGGAAGGATATTGAAGTGCTTACTGTGACACTCAGTTTTGAGTTTTCAGAGGACTACCTCTCACCTTCATATTATTATTTACATTGAGCAGTGTGATGAGGCGGAAATTAAAAATAGAATTGAAATGGTTCTAAAGTAGAGTCATTCACAGAGATTGTGGAGTCCAGCACATTAAATTACAATAATAAAGCTAATTATCAGCTGCTTGCTGAGATATTGAATGCTTTTAATTAAAACTAGTTTGGAGGATTCTAGCAATTTTCTACAAGTATTTCCCCTGCTTGTGCAATGCACACTACCTTTTACCCATACTTAGCAGCCTTCCTGTTTTGTGCTCATTGGTATGCAGCATAATCGTAGGTGAAGGTGAAAGTCCATTAAAGTAAAAAAGTTAGATTATGCCTTTTTTAAGATTAAAGTATGGGTTAAATCTTTTGCAAAGGGTTCTGTATTCATCGTCGCTCTTGGTTGTTGGCTCAAACCTGTCACCTTTAGTAGATGTGAGGAGCCAAGTTCCGCTACGTAGGTTGAGACCCTCTGGTGCAATTGGCCAGGGTGCTGTATCATAGCTTTGCAAGCAAGTCTGTGACTTAAATTTGTGGAATTTGTGACTTAAAAGAAGAGAAAAAGAATGACACAGCGGACATATAACGCCTCTCCTGCTGTTAATGTGCAGTTCCTGCTTGCAGGTATGCTAAGTGTTGAAGGTGTTCAATTTTACCATGCTGGGGAGGGGAGGGGGGGTTGCTGCAGCCTTTTCTCTCCTCCCTTTTCTGCTTTTTAAACTTTGAGTGCTTTGGGTGTCTGCATCTAGGTCCTGTCGTGAGGTCTTTATATCTATGTCTATGTCTATGTCTATGTCTATGTCTATATCAATATCTGTATCTATATCTATATCTATATCTATATCTATATCTATATCTATATCTATATCTATATCTTTAGGTTGTTTGGTGTTTTGAGACTGTTTTTGGGGGTTGTTGGTTTGGATTTTCGGCTGCGCAAGCTCCAGAGCAGGTGCTGAGGAGCTGCTGAGGTGGGTCAGGAGCAGCGAGTGGAGCTGCACTCCCCCACAGGGCTCCATGAGGGGCAGGGGCTCCGGAGCGACCCCTTCTCCGCCGCGGCTAGCAAGGGGCAAGGGCGGGTGGCTACATCAGCCCTTGCCCTGTGGTGGAAGCGGGGCTGCCTTCGGGCTCAGCTCTGCCTTGCCTGCTGCACTGCAGGTAACGCAGGTTACCGCCTCAGCAGACGCGCTCGTTTTGTGTTCCCCAAAAGCACCAGCAGAACCAGTATCCCTTGTAGAAAGACCTTCTCTCCACTCCTTCCGAACTTTTTGAAAACTCCTATTTTTTTATATAAATATATATATGTATGTGTATATATATATATTTTTTTGCTTTAATGCTTTGCATAAAAGTGTATGTGGTGCCCGAGGGGTCTTTTCAAGACGCTAACGTTCCTGTAGGGTCCTTTCCACTTACTCTGCAAGCACCTGCAGACAAGTAGGACACATGTAGCCACCTTCACGTGCTCCTTGCTTCACCAAAATGACAACTCTCTGTAGCTGGAAGGCCAGCTCTGCATTCGGGTGTGCTGGGTTGAGTCCAGAGCAACTCCACACATGTCAAACATCACAACTTGTGATTGTGTTTCCTAAGTGTGAGGTCCTGTTGTGTTTTGTGTGGAGCACGTGTGTTGTCCCAGGGAAGTCACTAACTGTGTATTGGGTCAATGCATTGGATTGTGTCAATGTTCTGATATCTTCTAATGTCCTAAACTTCCACTGTTTTCAGTGGGAGCAGGTTTGTGGAAGGACTGACCTGCTTATACATTTGTTCAAATTGTTAAAGCATTGCTCACTTACTAAGCATTTGTTTTCCCCACAAGAGGTTTACTTTTGAATTTGCAGGATAAAACAGCAGATGAAATCAAAAAGCAAGGTTTGTAAAGCATGAATTTGCTGTATTCTGAAGGAGCAGAAAATCTTAACCTTGCAATAACTTCCTCCTCTTTGCACCCAGAATCCTAAAAGGTCCTGGATTCACTTCTCGGTGTTCTTCAGTGATTCGTGGGGCCTATTTTGATGCACTCTTAAGACATAGCATAGGTTGTATTCTAGATTTGCAAGGAGGGAAATTAACCCCATGGAGATTTTCGTAGGGCTGAGGATGACAACCTGGACAAACTCTTAAGTATTTAAATCTAGCCTTTCTGTGTGGGTATGTTCACTTTTTTTTCCTCGCTTTTTTTTTTTCCTTATTTAAAATGAAATCAGTATAATTACTATTAATTAGCTCAGGATCTCAAGATTGCAACATTTGATTCTCTACAAAGCATATAGTAGCTTCCTTCGCAAGCCGGTGTTTGAATTGTGAAGAAGAAAATGCACAGGCTTAAGTTCTGTTTCTGAACACCCTTGAAGAAGTAGTTTGACATATTTTAAAGGAAACACTGTATATACTTCAATAGGAGCCAAAATTTGAAGTTATTTGGTATCCTAAGCAGGAAAGAAAGGTCTATCTTACCTTACACTCATGCCTTTGCTGCCATGAATGAGAGCTATACATGTTCAGCATTTGACAGAAAGATTGCTTTGGTCAGCTCCCAACCCAGCCCTTGAATTTTCTGTCTTTGGGCTCCAAGTCTTAAAAAAAGGAAAGGCCTACATTACCTGCTATCATAAGTAGATACAACTGTATTAATGGCAGTGAAGCCATGCATTTTTATGCTAGCAAAAGTTTGATCCTTTAGATACAACTTATAGTGAAAAACTGGAAAACATTTTTTTTTTCTTTCCAAAATGATACTTATTTAGGGTGTCCTGTCATAAATGTTATGCAAAATAATTTACATAACTGATATCAACTAAGATACTTTAGGACAAACCCTGACACTTTCCTTCAAGTCAGTGAGAAAGTTTCCAGTGATCCCAGAGCAAAGGGGGAAAGGGATTCAAAAGCAGGTCATAGTTTCCCATTCAGAAACCTACTGTGCTGCACTCACATTGGCAAATTGTACTTTTTATCACTTACAGCAAGATTTAGCCCAAAGCATGCTGTGCCCAAGTCTGATTTCGGCACCCTTTAAACAGTTGCAGAGGAGAGAAACAGGGCACTGCTCTTGTTGCAGCACTGGGGCTGTCATCTAGTCTTTGCTGCCTCAGAACCTACCCTGGCATCGGCCGGGATTTCACTGGGATTTCCCCAAAAGCCCAGAATAATACGGCATTATGGGAACATTTTCCTCCTGGGGGGTTCTAAGCATTTTAAGATGATTTTTGTCATTATTTTTAATCAAAGTTCTCAGCACTTGTGGGTCTTAATGTGTGTTTAGGAATTGTGCTACTTTGATGAAGGGATTAAAATCTTTCCCTCCAGTTCTATGCCTCACCTTTGCACTGGCTCTGTTTTTCCTTTTTCATCCCTTGGAGATGAATCAGTGTTGTTGAATGCCCTAAAATCACCTAATTGCAGAATAAACCGTAAAGGCAGGAAGAACTATTAGCTAGATGCGTGCTGCCTGTGCTGTAGATAGGCTGAATGCAAGTCTGGTTATACCAAAGTCAGGTAATTTCAGGAATACTGGAAAAGGACCTTGGCTTTGAAATATCCTCTTCTGAGGAAAATGAAATGAAATGAAATGAAATGAAATGAAATGAAATGAAATGAAATAAAATAAAATAAAATAAAATAAAATAAAATAAAATAAAATAAAATAAAATGAAATCCCTGTGAATTCCCTGAAGAAGGAAATATCCTCCTTTTTCATCTCCACCTCCCCTTGTCCCTTCCATTCGTGCTAAAGTGCTAGGAACACCTACAGGACAGGATGCAGTAGGAGTAAAGTGCATCCCTTGGCTGTGGGTTGCCCTTCTTGTGTACATTGCCTTGGGATGCTTTCCTCATTGGCTGGTCTTCACTGTACTTTGTGGACAAACATATATTACTCATCTGTGTAGAAGCAGGCAGGGGACCCTCCGAGACCGTAACAGATGCACAGGCACCAGCTCTGTGCTCAGCGAGACTTGCAGGGGACACGAGGGACTGGCAGGGGAAACAGGGCACTTGTACCATTCCACCTGCCATAAATACACCGCTTTTTGGGGAACTGGACAGGCTGCCAGTATAGGAAGGTGCTGGGTTTTCCCTCCTGCGAGAGAAGTTGCATTTCTTACCGATATTATTAAAAGTGGACCTACCCAGAACTCTTCAGTCCCACTGGAGCCAATGCAAATGGTTGGGTGGTAGGAGGCTTTTTCTATGGCTGCAATTGTTTCTGAGAATTATGTATAAGTGCCAAACAACTGGCTTCATCTGGGATTAAAGTTTAAGATGAGAGTAAAGCAAAACAGCGCGTTACTGCATGTTAAGTAGTGCTGTGGTACATGTACAGTGGGTACGATGATCTTTGAGAATACACATCTTTTCAGCAAGCTGCAGAGGCAAAAACCTGTCCGCAGCTTGTCAGTCTGCAGTCCAACACTCTTCTCTTTGCTTTTTATTTTTTGGCAAATCCGTCATTGACCCTTGTGCAGGGGGAAAAGCAAAATATTGGGTCTGAGCCGTACTGCCCACACTCAGGAGCAAGCAAAGAGACCACTGTACTTTTCAGAGGCCTCAGGATGACTCTTTTGCCTTTCCAGGGCAGTTGGCTGGGCTTAAAAATAAGCCCTGCGAGTTGGGCTAAGAAGAATGGAAGAGGATGTTGGTGCCCTTTCCATACGGTATCCCTCCTCTGCTTCCAATGCTCATTCCAACGTAGCGTTTTTCCAGGTTGCACTGGGCTTCCCTGCCCCGGTGGCGCATTTTGCTGCCCAAGGCAGCGGCCCACCGCGGTCAGCGGGGACCCAGTACCCCCAGGGCCGTGTCTCCACCCTGGCAGCCTCCCCGGTGCTTGTGGCAGCCGCCGGCTCGCTCTCGGGAACACGGTGTGTCGCAAGCGCCCGTGGGGCCGGAGCTTCCCGGCCTTGCTTGGCCATCTGGCAGCAAAACAGGAAGGCCCGTGTGGGTTGTTCCCTTTCCCTCCTGGGCTCGTTGGGCTATTTTCGGGAGGCCAGTTCTCCCTGCGGAGCGGCGAGCCGGGCCGGGCCGCGCCGGGAGCCTGGCCCATCTGCTCCTGCCCGAGGTGCATCCATTATTGATGGCAACGGTGGCGGCGGCGGCTGCTCAGATATGCAGCCCTGCCTGGGTAAATGAGACATTCTCCAGCAAATTGCTTCGTTTTTTGATTGCTGATTGTACGCGTGTCACCAAGCTGACTCAAGGTTCATCGATGCATGCTCAGTAAATTAGAAAGAACATAACTATGGATCAAGCAAGAGAATGAATTCTGTGCCTACAATGACCCAGGGCCATTTAATTTTCTGCTTAATTTTGTTGCAGTCAGTTTGCATTTTGGGTTATTATGCAGGAGGAAATTAACAATAAATAACAAATTTGGTCCTCCTGTGCTTGTAATGATATTTTTATAAATCTTTGTAATGCTGTTTTTAAAAGGATCAAGGTCTGTGCCAGTCTGATACTCCAGCAAGTATGTAGGGAGGAAATAAAGAGAAAAATGCGTTATTCTTCCCAGATAATCTTACAGTTAAATAGTAAAGTTTTTTTTTTCTTTCCTTTCCTTTCCTCATCTTTCTTCTCTCTGTGTGTGGTTTTTTTCTTTTTGTGTATGTGTATATGTGCATGTTATTTTGCATTAACTTAAGTCTCTCTCTCTTTCTCTTCTCAGATAACTTGAGGAAAATGGAAACAGATGAGGCTCAAGATATGTCCCAGGTTTCAGGTGAGGTCCTTAAGGAATCCAGCTACAAAGAAAATTCTCAATTCCTGCTCATCTTTCTAGCCTAGTGTAATGTTTTTTGTTGTTGTCTAAATAAAGTTGCTGTGGGTCTTTTCTAAAACCAGAGTGGAAATTGAGGAGTAATTAATGATATCACTTAATATCAAGACCAGCAGTGCATGTTTTATGCTTTTTTAAAGGAACAGGCAATATAGATTAAAAAGTCAAGGCAATATAGATGTACAGGAGTAATTTTGCATTGAACCTTTGACAGCGTATGCTTGAAGCACGCTCAGGTGCACATTTACACTCTTTCTTTTGGAAGCAAACTTCTGATGGTTTCAAAACAAATATAGAACAAACAAAGTTCACAAAGCTGGAGGAGAACAAATGCTAATTAAAAGCAAGCAAACTTTATTTACTGCATAGGTCTGTCTGACATTATCCAAAGCTTTTGGAAAGCTTTACTTTAAGTGTGCAAAGTTCCAACATTTCACTTGACACATCTAAAAATGCTAATTGACAAGAACTACTTTTGTCCAGGAGGAATTTGAAGAAAAAAAAAAAAAGATTATGCTATAGAGAAATTAGGTTTATAAAATATGTCTTATCCTGGCATAGGAAGGATTCTGCATAAAGCCCTGCAATTCAGGATTAGAAATAGAAGAATAGAATAGAATAGAATCCATAGATAGGATTGATGCTTCCATGAGAAGTTTTGTGCTTAATTTCACTGGAAGGCAGTTCCTTAGGAAATCAGTAATGCAATTTAGCAGAATAATAACTGTTTACACTGTTGTGCTCCAATGGTTGAAAAAGCTAGCGTTTTTCCCTATTTTTCCCTATTATGCTGTTTTCACATCAGTTTTCACTTCTGGTGTGGTGCCTGGAGCACGGCAGACCAGTTCTCCTTCCAGACGCAGAGCTCACTTCAAAGCAGCACCTCTTAGGATTGTAGGATCGCTACATACCCACCCACACAACAGCAGGGCCTTCGTCTCTCTTTCTGCTCAGGTTCACTCTCAAGAGAGCTGAGACCAACTGTAAGAGATCACGAAGGTCCTGCTGTCGTGTGGGTGGGTAGGTCATGGGTTTTTCCAGAAATACATGGACACAATTCCATTTTTTCCCTTCTTTCTTTTTCTTTTTTCCTTGCCTCCCTCCTTTATAAAAATGCTGAACTTCTTCAAAAATTGGAACTTTTTTGTGTTATCCAAAAATTGAAAATCACAGGCCTTGTTGAAGGATGTTGTTGAAATCACAGGAGTACAATGCTCCTTCATGCTAACAGATTTCCAGCTACCTTTAGCACAAAGAAGTCATTCCCCATGAGCCCTGTGCAGGCACATTGCCCTCCCCTTGGCAGGTAACATTTTTAAACTTATACCTGGGTATTATTAGCATCATTCTTTTTCTTTTTTTTGCAAGCTGAAACAGCTTATAAATGAAATAACAAATGCTACACAGGCTGGGCTTGGAGCATGTCCTCCTCTAGCATAAAAAGCAATGGGGTTTTAATCTCACCACTCTTCAAGAGGCCTGGAGATCTGCTCCAAGTGTGAGGACACGCAGTGATTTGGGTCCCGCTGCTGCAGAGCCCCTCGTATGAACTGCTGGGGCACCAGCACCGACCTCCCCTTCCTGTGCAGCAGTGCCTATTCCCCTGCATTTCCACACTTAACCTTTGTGGGGGTTTTGTTTTTGTCCATTAATCTGGCTTCCACACCTGCTGTCTCTCAGGAGGGTGTTACTTACTGCTTTTTTTTGTGTTTTAATGTGAGGAGGAGGAATGTGGAAAAATGTTGTCTCGAGTCAAGGAGTGGATTAGAAGGTCACACTCTTTACCAGTTTTATGGTCTGCCTCTGCCCAGGAGAGGGGAGATTTGCAAAAAAAGCTTTGCCATTGTGAATGCATGTACATGTATATGTGCATTGTGTATATATATTTATGTATATTTCATATACACACTTTCTTTGCAGCTTAGTTTTTCAGGACTGGAATTGCTGTAGTACTTTACTTGTGTATTTCTGTGGCAAAACATACTGATGAAAATAGTACTCTGTCATGGTGAGGAAAGAGTCTCCTTTAGAAGGATCCAAGTAGGAGGAATTTGACAGAAGAGGTGGACCTACATGGGCAGATTAGACTCACCTGATTAGAATCAATTGATTATGTGACTTGATCACCTGATTAGAGTCAATTGATTAGAGTCAATAGGAAAAGTCACCTGCACTGACTTTTCCTATTATATCCATCCGCTGGGCTCCTGATAATTTAACTTGGGGCTTTCTCTGAGCAGAGTTGGTGAGTTTATTGGATTGTTGTCAGGATAACAAGCAGCCAAAGAGCTTGCAAATTTACTTTCATTCATGAACTGAGTTGTGTGTGAACTCAGCCTTTGGAAACAGGAGCTGGTCAGATTTGGCCCCGTAGATACTGGCTCTTCATAAACCCTCGCTGGAGCTCACAGGGGAAGGGTCTGCGGGTCTGGAGGGGCTCGGAAGGAGCATTTTGCAGCCCCTTGGGTTGGGCAGCCGTAGCTGTCCCGTGGTGTGAGTGGGGCCAGCATGAAGGCAGCACCCAGGAAGGAGGCCAGCCCCGTGCGCCCACCGGCATTCCCGCTTGTGGGAAGCGAGGCCTCGTGCGCTCCGAGAGGAACTGAAAGGCTGCATGAGCAGCTTAGAGTTCACGCTGTTTTTCTTCTTTCTCCTGAAAGCAGTTATTTCATGAGGCGAGCAGTTGCAGTTCTGAAATGAGGAGAGACCTGACATACATTTAACCAAACGGTATCCGGCACCCATACAAGAGAATTAGAAAACACAGATAATATCTCACTTAACAAGCAGTATTTTTCCTGCCTTTTTTTTTTTTTCTCTGTCTCTCAGTTCTAGGGCCTAACAGTTAAGGAAGGCAAAAAAACGGTACAAATGTTTCCACATCTAACATAAAAAGATCCCCCTAGCACCTCGCAGGCTGCTCTGTGCAGAAGCAGGGAGAAGAATTTTGCCATTGCCTTTCGTGCTGGAGCCTGGGAAGGTGCAAAGGAGGGTGTCCTGGGCTCCTTCACACCACGGAGAGCCTGGCTCCTGTCCTGGAGCGACTCCCGGCTCCCTCGCTTCAGCTCTAAGATGCCACTAGTGAAAACAGGCATGAGCTGAGCTGTGACCTCAGGCCAGAAAAGCCCTATATTGTTTTTCTTGCATAACTTCTTTGGTCACGCCAGTGTTTCCACTCAGAACACCCCCCAGGCATTAGATCCACCCATTGCATTTGTTTGCAGATGGAGGGTGATTGAAATTTCTGTCAGAAATCCTGTTCTGTCTTTGTTTTTAACAGTAGTAGTGTTAGCAACACCACTCTGTCCTGAGCTGAATAGCTCTCAGAACTAAAGAAACTTGGGTAGGAATAAGGATGAATGAAACCTCTGGCACTTGGTTCCCTTCCCTCATTCCTAAACTACATTGCTAGAGCACAGGTGAAGAAACTGAAGTAGGGGGAAGCTGAGGATCCTCCCAGGTACTACCTGGGGATAAGAGACCATGTTTCACAGCTTTGGGATGAACTGGAGGAATGCATTTTATAGCCTGCACTTGAGAATACCAACCTATATGGCTTAACCAGGGGCATGCCCTGAATCAGTGACAGCACCAGAAGCAGAGCTTTGACACCTCCAGAAGTCTTCTGCTTTCCCTCTAACTCTCCTGTGCCTTTTTCTTTTTCATGTCAGACAGTTCTTTATAAAAACAACCCCCATCCCCAAAACCCAGGGGTTATATTGCAACAATTATGCTTCTCTTATTTTGGAGCAAAAAGGTAAAATGGCAATGCAGTAAATCTGT